>OY744608.1:65161171-65336171 GCA_963556255.1 Allolobophora icterica
AATTCCACACCTCTTTTAAGTGTGATATTCGACCTATAATCAACAGTGATCCAGATTCATGACTAGTGGGCTTGTATGATGAATTAGTGTGTATTACAAATTTACGACGAAAACTTTCCAAGATAATTTCCGGCTACGTCGACTGCCTTTCTTGCCATAGATCATCGTTAAATAAACTGTGGAGGTTCTATCTCATCTTAGAAAATGTTTTCCAAAGACGCTAATCACTCCGTCACTACCCGTAGTACCAATAGTGCCAGATAGTGCCAATTCCATGCCTGGAAAAGGAGGAGAGCGGCTTCAAAGGTCCTGGCAGCCATAAGATGTCGTCAAATAAAGGAAACTACTACTAAACTCCGCCTAACCCGCCACGGCGCGTATTCTGGTAGTGCCCGTCCCAAGCCTGGATATAGGGTGGAAGCAACGCTAGTCATCTTTGATAGGGTAGGCCTACAGTGTCGTTAAACAGTAATCGGGAAGCATTCAAGTGACGCTGTAGAAAATAAATTGGAGTTTACGACTGCGATTACTTCTATGTCGATGGTCATAATTATTTATGGCAAATAAACTGTCCAACAGTTCATATATATAGCCGTAGAAAGGCCTTTGATGCTACAATATATCGCTAAGATGCCTGCTCTGTCCGCTGACGGGACGTAAAAGAGCAATTGCAACTATAGATCAGCTATAGGTGTAGTTTAGTGTGCATGCTGTTTGTGTAATGGCTGCATATGGTGTCTGATGTGACAGACTGACGATTAAAAATGAATAACGCAGAGAAAACTGTGAAAAGTTTCTATCGACATTAACGGCCTTTGATGTCAGAAGACGTCGTTAAACTGTTGGATCAAAAGTCCAGACGCCATATCAATGCTTTCAGTAATATAAGAACTGTAGGGTAAACAGTCCTAGCAGCCGTTAGATGTCGCAGAAAGCTTGGTAATGCAGTGATTTTTCAACACCTTAAAAACGCAGTTCATCGATTCTATATATATTCATCAGCCGTGCGTTATATATTATCTTTCGATAATGTACCTTTCGAATTCTAGTCAACGGGACTTGGTGTCATCATTCGACAACGTTGTTAAACATAAGAATATAAAAATATATAATCTCTCACTGTTACTATTGTAATGCCAGTTCGAAGCCTGGATAAAGGAGGAGGGCGACGCTGATAATCTTTGTTATGACACAAGCTGTTACATAACAACAACTCATCTAATTCCCTACGTGACTGCCGATGACTGGTGAGATAAACGGTAAGCTCAATTAAAGGTTACAGTTACCTATCAGTTACAAGTAAGATCGATAAAAGGTAAGATCAATAAAAGGTAAGATCGATTAAACGTCAGATCGCTTAAAGATACGATCGATTGCATGATTGATATATGAAATGTAAAGTTCCTTTTAGATTCCATGCTCCTGATAAGAAAGTTTCTATTTAACACTTTAAAGGTTTGTTTAAAGTCCGATTAAATGTGGTGCTCACCAAATACAACGATACCTCAGAGGATATTTCCACCCTGTCACATGGTGGTTAAAGCAACCAGCTGCAAGTGGTGAAATCTTCCAACTGTTCTTATGATAGAATGCTTAACCCAGTATTTCGGTGAAATTTCCAACACATTGCTTTTGTTCTTAAGGTTTTTGTTGTTTTCGTTCTTGTGATAAAGTTGATGATGATATCAAATAAAACTTCGCATATATATATATATATGCGAAGTTTTAGTAGTATATATATACTGTATAGGTGTATGTGTGTGATTGTGGTGATCACAGTGATGACAGTTATGATGATAATGATGATGACAATTATGATAACGACAATGAATAAGAATGAATAAAGAATGAATGATGATAATACTGACAATGATCATGATGATAATAATTGCGACGACGACGATGAAAATGAAGATCATGGTAATGACGATCACAACGATGACGATAACGACGGACAACATTCTTTTGATAACATTGATGTTGACAGCGACGATCATATCAACGATGACGACGACACTGATGACGCTGATGACGTCGACGATGATGACGATGATGATAGCCACATTCTTCATCACCGCGATTCTTTAAGCAACTGGATGGATGACAGTCGGAAACTGTCATTTTCGGCTTTCCTCCGTAATGCAGAGGGAAGTAACCCCCCCAACAAATACCTCAAGTCAAATTCCCGACTTCCGTGACACGGGGGCAATAACCTCCGCAGCACCGGAAGAAGAAATACCCGTAGGGTCTGTTTTCTCCTGTTCTATCCGCGAAAGTTACCTACATCCGGTTCAGCCGAAGCTTTGACCGGAAGTGCAATCACTTTCTGTATTTTCACAGTTCAGTGTCGAACGATGGCGATGTAAAGGAACAGCGCTAGATAAACAAGCACGTGATCAGCGTGTACTCCACGCCTGATGATGTAAACAGGACGAACAGAGGAACTTCCGGTTAAAAGAACGAAATACGAATCTTTCAGTTAGTAACTTCTATAGCGCCAATGTCTAATACACAAGGCATCAACCGATGGAGCACCAAAACCAATCCGTAATCAAATCAAGATCTAGAAGATTAGTCCGTAAGACAGAGAGGCAGCCAATGGTGGATAATCGGTTTGAAAGAGGTAAGTCTTAAGTCGAAAATGAAATAACAAAAGCGACCGAGCACAGCAAACAAATCCATGGAGAGAGTTACAAAATCTAGTCCAGCAACCGTAAACTTCGTCCATCAAGGACAGTTTTAGAATTTCTCTGAGACAAAAATCAGTTTCTTCATCGCTAATGTACTAATGGCCTAATGCTGCTAATGTACTTGTTAAGCTCAACGCTCTTTTCACGTTTATCCAAAAGCGCTTTCTAAATTATGTTTACATCACCTTGCATTACATTGCACGTGTGTGTGTATGTATGTACATGTATGTATATATGCATGTATGTATGTGCATATGTAATTATGTATATATGTATACACATGTATGTATGTATGCACTATGTATTTACGCATGATGCATTTTATGCATGCAAGTGTGAATGGCTGATTTAAATGTTTATTACTTTAATTATAAGTGAACCTTTACTGACCTGTATTACTCCACAATTAGCGTTTTTGCTTTCGTTGATCCTCTGCTTGGTTCCTTGAATCCTCCTCTTCATCGAATATCTCTCGTAATGCGAGCGATCATTTCTGTCTCCAACCGTTTAGAAGAGAGATCTTTTATGACTCCACTGAAATAAGGAAGCAATGGCGCGCATGCAGCCACAGCCAGGCTCGAGTTTAGTCGTGGACAGAGGAGCCAAAGACAGTCTCGACTGCTGCTATTGAAGTCGACGTTGAATCAGGATCCTGCTTCATCTTTCTGCCCGTGTGTGTGTGTGTGTGTGTGTGTGTGTGTGTGTGTGTGTGTGTGTGTGTGTGTGTGTGTGTGTGTGTGTGTGTGTGTGTGTGTGTGTGTGTGTGTGTGTGTGTGTGTGTATGCATGTATCTACCTTTGCACGATTGTATGTAATCCATGCAAGTATTTATGTATGTAATGCATGCATGCATATGTATGTATATGTGCATGTATTTATGTTTGCATGCATGTATATGCCTGTATGCATGTAAGCATGCATGTGTGTATGCAATGTTATGTATGTATTCTTATTTGTACTGTAAACTCATATCTTTGCGATATACAGCCATTGCTTTGAGAAGACTGTTAAGTTTCTCGTTTCAGAGTCTCATTGGGTTAAGGCGTCTCATGACCAAGTAATGTTATTCCAATGAAAAGTGGACGACTCGCTTTTCAATATGAGACGGGACGGAGTCTCGACTTGAAAAATTACAGGTTTTCAGTAGACACCTCTATAATGCTTTCAACCATTCATATATATAACCATTAACGCCCGTGAGAGTAATGATCCTCTCCAATCGAAGAATTCTGTTCGGGAGGGACAGCTCTCATGAAAGCACGTTGCTTTATTGAAACCAATGAGACTATACAGAAGAAATTGAAAACAACAATACAGAAGATAACAATACAGAAAACGAAGCTGAAATCGGAGTGAAACTCGATCGACGGAAGGAAACGGTTGGTTGAGGTTTCTGTCGCGAAGGAAGACCTTGCCAATCTTCTGGGAACACAGTGTAATGACCCTCTCCAATCGAAGAATTCTGTTCGGGAGGGACGGCTCTGATGAAAGCACGTTGCTTTATTGAAACCAATGAGAATATACAGAAAAAACTGAAAACAACAGAACAGAAGATAACCAAAAACAATCATGAAAACACAAAAGAAACAAAGACAAACGAAAATAAAGAAGATACAATCCAAAGAGAATACAATCAGAAATAAAGAAGAAATACACAAGAAACTGATAACAACAGAACAGACAATAAAGAGAGAAAGATAGAAGAAAATACAGAAAATAAAGCTGATATCGGAGTGGAACTTGATCGACAGAAAGAACGAGTTGGCAGTGGGTTCTGTGGCGAAGGAAGAAATACCCCATCTTCTGGGAACTCAGTGTAACTCCTCTACAGCTGGCGACTTCTGTTCGGGAGAGACAGCTCTGATGAAAGCGTGAAACTATATTGAAAACAAGACTAAACAAGAACAGAAATGGAAGGTAACCAAAAACAATCATGAAAACACAACAAAAACAAAGACGAACAAAAATAAAGAAGAATACAATCCAAAGACAATACACACATAAATGAAAAAGATAAACGAAAATAAAGAAGAATACAACCCAAAGAGAATACACACATAAATGAAAAAGATGAACGAAAATAAAGAAGAATACAACCAAAACAGAATACTCACAGAAATGAAAAAGATGAACGCAAATAAAGAAGAATACAATCCAAAGAGAATACACACAGAAGTGAAAAAGATGAACGAAAATAAAGAAGAATACAACCCAAAGAGAATACACACAGAAATGAAAAGGATGAACGAAAATAAAGAAGAATACACCCCAAACAGAATACACACAGAAAAGAACAAGATGAACGAAAATAAAGGAGAATACAATCCAAAGACAATACACACATAAATGAAAAAGATAAACGAAAATAAAGAAGAATACAACCCAAAGAGAATACACACATAAATGAAAAAGATGAACGAAAATAAAGAAGAATACAACCAAAACAGAATACTCACAGAAATGAAAAAGATGAACGCAATTAAAGAAGAATACAATCCAAAGAGAATACACACAGAAGTGAAAAAGATGAACGAAAATAAAGAAGAATACAACCCAAAGAGAATACACACAGAAATGAAAAGCATGAACGAAAATAAAGAAGAATACAACCAAAACAGAATACTCACAGAAATGAAAAAGATGAACGCAAATAAAGAAGAATACAATCCAAAGAGAATACACACAGAAGTGAAAAAGATGAACGAAAATAAAGAAGAATACAACCCAAAGAGAATACACACAGAAATGAAAAGCATGAACGAAAATAAAGAAGAATACACCCCAAACAGAATACACACAGAAAAGAACAAGATGAACGAAAATAAAGGAGAATACAATCCAAATAGAATACACACAGAAATGAAAAAGATGAATGAAAATAAAGAAGAATACAATCCAAAGAGAATACACACAGAAATGAAAAAGATGAACGAAAATAAAGAAGAATACAACCAAAACAGAATACTCGCAGAAATGAAAAAGATGAACGCAATTAAAGAAGAATACAACCCAAAGAGAATACACACAGAAGTGAAAAAGATGAACGAAAATAAAGAAGAATACAACCCAAAGAGAATACACACAGAAATGAAAAGCATGAACGAAAATAAAGAAGAATACACCCCAAACAGAATACACACAGAAAAGAACAAGATGAACGAAAATAAAGGAGAATACAATCCAAATAGAATACACACAGAAATGAAAAAGATGAATGAAAATAAAGAAGAATACAACCCAAAGAGAATACACACAGAAATGAAAAGGATGAACGAAAATAAAGAAGAATACACCCCAAACAGAATACACACAGAAAAGAACAAGATGAACGAAAATAAAGGAGAATACAATCCAAAGACAATACACACATAAATGAAAAAGATAAACGAAAATAAAGAAGAATACAACCCAAAGAGAATACACACATAAATGAAAAAGATGAACGAAAATAAAGAAGAATACAACCAAAACAGAATACACACATAAATGAAAAAGATGAACGAAAATAAAGAAGAATACAACCAAAACAGAATACTCACAGAAATTAAAAAGATGAACGCAATTAAAGAAGAATACAACCCAAAGAGAATACACACAGAAATGAAAAGGATGAACGGAAATAAAGAAGAATACACCCCAAACAGAATACACACAGAAAAGAACAAGATGAACGAAAATAAAGGAGAATACAATCCAAATAGAATACACACAGAAATGAAAAAGATGAATGAAAATAAAGAAGAATACAATCCAAAGAGAATACACACAGAAATGAAAAAGTCGGCAAGGACCTATGTTGTCAAACGCTGTCGTTAAACTGCACAATGATGATGAGAGTGTAATATGAAACCTTCCCAGGGATATGCCATACGAACAGTGAGAACGTTTAAGCCTGGAAAATAACGCTCTCGAAACAAAGCTTTATCATTTTCGCTTCTTACGGCTGAATTTTCCCATTTTATGCTAGATGTGTTTAGTAGTAGCAGCAGTAGTTACCCGATTGGTTCAACGCTTTACGATTTCTGACTACGATTTCGCTTGCTGTCTGATGCATTTCGATATTTCGAAAATGGCGCAATAGAAGTCATTTGATTAGATTAGATTAAATCGTGTCGTTGGTTCCTGAGCTGAGCTCTCGTCATTGCAGTGCTGGGGTTGTACCAGATGTCCACACTACGGTTGCAACGATGAGTATTGTCTGAAAAAAACTTAGTCCTGATACAGTTCCTACACTGAAATTAATTGTATATAGCGTGGGAACAACAATCTCGCACTCTCACATAGATCTTCTACTTCAAATCTCCCACTCGACTGGCATCGTATTAACAGTTTAGGCCTACAGTTTTTAAGGACATCTTATGGCAACCAGGACAGTTGAAGACGCCCTCCCTCTTAATCGAGGCTTGAGACTGGCAACACCAGAAAACGTCAATGGCGAAGATGACTTGCAACACTCGATCCAACAGTATAACGATATCTTATAAGTTTAAAGGTCGTTGATGTCGACAAAAGAATCTTTACGTTAAATAATAGCAATTCAACGCGATTGACGAATATAGCAGAATGAAACTGACTATTAAAGGTGTCTAATTTGACCGTATTTATTGCAACGTCCAGCGTTTTACGACATCTTGGGCTAACGAAGGCCTCAATTGCCGATAGGTTGCAGCGTACAGAAGTACAAATGTATTAGTTTTGTTCGCATGGTTTAGACTTTAGAAAAAGTAAATGACTTCACTGGCATTCGCGTAGAAGTTAATGATCGGTTGAAAACATTATAGAGGTGTCTAACGATAGCATTACATTTTCGAGCGTTCAACTGCACCTTTCTGCGGCCATGGCCGTTAACGTTGACCTCAAATGACTTCATAAACAACCAACCAATGGAGCGAATGGGTGCTTGATAGGAAAATAACTTTGTACAGTTCTCACTGTATAAAAATGGCATCATAGTACAATGATTGAATGTATTCCAAAAGTTTAACGACACCTTATGTCATGAAACTGTTGATATCGATAAGAAAGTTGTATAGCTGTCCTTTTCGGATCGCCCTTTGCAATACTCAACCTGTTAATCTACTTGACTGTAATGTATGTTTGAAATTGTTTTGGTTGTTGTGTTATGATAAACGGATTGATAGTTGCTGTTAATCCACGCTGTTTCATGAAAAAGATCATTAGCGTCGCCCCTTCCTTTACCCAAGCTTTGGATTGGTACTACCAGAAAGGAATGAATTCCAGTTTTCACCGTTACAAGCTATTCGCTGCTGGACCGCTTGTTCTATATCTACACATCCATTTAGAGGTGGCTCTTTTATAGCGCTTTTAAAGTCCCTTTAAAAGGTGTCTAAATGCAGAATCAAAGCTGTCAACGCTAATGATGATGATGATGATGATGATGATGATGATGATGATGATGATGATGATGATGGTGGTGGTGGTGGTGGTGGTGGTGGTGGTGGTGGTGGTGGTGGTGGTGGTGGTGGTGGTGGTGGTGGTGGTGGTGGTGGTGGTGGTGGTGGTGGTGGTGGTGGTGGTGGTGATGATGATGATGATGATGATGATGATGATGATGATGATGATGATGATGATGATGATGAGGATGATGATGATGATGATGAGGATGATGATAATGATAATGATGGTGATGATGCTGATGATAATAACAACAACAACAATAATAATAGGCCTAATAGTAATGATAATCATAATAATTTAAAAAATACAGTATAATAATAACACTAACAAAAATAGCACTGAAAATAATAATAATGGCACTAAAATATAATAGTAGTGCAATAATACCACTAAAATTAATCATTCTCTGTATTTTCATAGTTCAGTGCCGAACGATGGCGCTGTACAGAAACAGCGCTAGATAAACAAGCACGTGATCAGCGTGTCCTCCCACGTCTGATGATGTAAACAGGACGAACGGGAAAACGTAATTAGGTCAACATCCAGAAGATAAGTAGTATGTCCACCGAGACAAAGAAGCAGCCATTGGCGGATAAGTAATTTTACATTTAAATACCGCCACTGTCCGTACTCTGGTAGTGCCGGCTCAAAGCCTGCATTAAAGAGGAAGTGACGTTAATCATGGTTACACATTTTTACAGTGCTAGGATTGTACAAGATGTTCACTTTACGGTTGTAACTAGGAGTATTGTCCGAAAAAACTTCCGGAAATCGCACAAAAACACGTCCTTCCTTGCATACGGTTCCTACTCTGACCTTAATTGTATATAGCGTGGGAAACGAACAATCTCGCAAGCTCGCTCAGATATCATAATTTAAATCTCCCACTCGGCTGGCACCGCATAAATAGTTTTAATTTGTTAAGGACATCTTATGGCAGTGAGGGCCGTTGACGACGCCCACACCTTTATCGCGGTTTGAGATTGGCACCACTGAAAAAGGCTGTGACTTGCAACACTTGATCCAACAGTAGGCCTATATCGATATCTTATAGGTATTCCGGTCGCAGATGTCGATAGAAGATGATTAGCGTTGCCCTCCTCCTTTATCCAGGCTTGAGACTGGCACTGCCAGAGTACGAGCATTGGCAGAATTAAAGCAATTAGTTAGTTAGTTGCTGTTTAACGACACTGTGTCCTAACAAAGATGATTAGCGTCGCCTCGTACTTTTCCAGGCTTAAACGTTCTCACTTTTCGTATGGCATATGCCTGGGAAGGTTTCACATTGCACTGGCACGGAAGTTGATAGGTATATATATGAATGGTTGAAAGCATTATAGAGGTGTCTACTGTAATGAGCATTAAATTTTCCAGGGTTGAACTACATTTTGCTGCGGCCATGGCCGTTAACGTTAGGCTTACGTAACTGACTTAATAAACAACCCAGCAATCGAGCGAATGGGTGATTGAAGAGATTAACGCCTTCAATGACCTCAAATACCGTTGACATCGATGAGAAAAAACTTAATACAGTTCTCACTGTTGAGGTGGTGTGCGAAAATAGCAACATAATCCAATGATTGGTTGGATTCTAAAAGTTTAACGACACCTTTTGTCATGAAACTGTTGAAATCGATAGGAAAGTTGTACAGTAACTGTTGCTGTTAGTCTACGCTGTTTCATGACAAAGATGATTAGCGTCGCCCCCTCCTTTATTCAGCCTTTGGATTGGCACTACCCGACAGGAATGAGCTCAAGTTTTCACCCTAACATGTTATTGTCTGCTCGACCATTTCCTCCTATACACTGCATTCCCATGCCTTGTAATAATTTTTGGCGGAGGTGATTGCTTTTATTGCGTTTGTTAAGTATCTTTTAAAGGTGTCTAAATACAGAATAAAATCTGTCAATGATATCGATGATGATCATAATAAAAATAGAAATAACAACAGCAATAACAATAACTCCAAAAAAGTAATAAAATAATTACAATAACAATAGCACTAAAAATAATTATAATGGCACTCAAATATAATAATAATAAGCTATTAGCACTACAATATAATTATAATATTAATAATAATAATGATGATGATGATGATGATGATGATGATGATGATGATGATGATGATGATGATGATGATGATGATGATGATGATGATGATGATGATGATGATGATGATGATGATGATGATGATAATAATAATAATAATAATAATAATAATAATAATAATAATAGCAATAATATTAATAACAATAACAATAATAACAATAATAATAGGCCTGTCTAAACTGTGCGAAACGTTGGTGTTATTTCGAGTTGAGACATTCGCTCATCATCATTTGAATAGTAAAAGAAATTGCGGAGAACTATTGGGGCCAAAAACGTTACCCTCGCTTCCTTTTAGGGTCGTGTGCCGTGGACTGTCAACTCAAACTTTCTGGAGTTCTGACCCCTGCCGGAAGAGAAATAGGATCTGTCAGTTCTGTTTCACTAGCAGCGTCCCCTAGCGAACTCAGCTGTGAAATGAGCCCATTGACTATACACTGTCGATGGAACGATCCAACAGCGAGAGAAATGGCTGGCCACCACCTGCCCTACTATGCCGAGGTTAAGAAAATGACGTCGGCCACATTTCATACGCCTTATCCGTAGCTGAGTCCCCGTGTTAGCTCAGGTTACTGTACATTTTCTTTCTTCGGATGTAAAGGTCGGATTGATAAAGGATGGAGTGCTGAGTTGGCAATTCTTGCGACCTCCCAACTTGATACTGAATTACCTACCAATCGATGAAGGATCGAAAATTTGTGAGGGTAGCCACAACCCCCAGCCTGCTCCATCACTCGTCCCTTGACCGAGTTCACCACTACCCAATGACCTTGGGCTTGAAAGTCTGAAACGGTGGCCATTACGATACCTGAACACGGGTTTCGAACCCGACTGAGTCGGGCACATCTGGCAACCACTAACAGAGACGTTGTCTGGTTGTTGTTTGGTCGTTGTCTAGTTGTCGTTGCCTTGTTGTCATCGTGGCTACACCCTTGCAGTGCGGGTTTCGTTACGCTCCGTAACAGTATATCTGGCACCGAGTGGGATATATCTTCATCGTTGATAAATGCGAAAAGACTGAGAACCGAAAGGTACAACTGATTTGAGGGAATAATATTGCCGAGGGAATATATATATCGCGTTTCGAAGACGACATTTGTCACCGCGCTTAGTCTGTCGAAAGGGGAACCGATATTATCCGAATAGTTAATTGCCGTTACGTAACCGGCTTCAGAGTTCCGGCTTCAGAGTTGGATAAACAATTCGCGTGAAAAAAGGGTTTTGATATTAAAAAGTTTAATCAAGTCACGTTTTATCTGTTCTACGGTTTCGTAGAATTGTTTAGTCTCGATTATTTAATAGTACTTATATCTGCCAAGACCGTTGAGGCCGAACTTACGTCTTGCCAGTGGTTCCCAACCTTTAGTGTCTATAGGGCTCTAGGCTACTAAAAGTCATTCAGTCAACGGTACCTGCCATGGCCTTAATTTCAGTCATTTTTCGTCGAGTTAGTTCTTTATTTCAATGACGAGCAACGTTCCTTGTGTTCAGCCGCAGTGTTGTGACTGTTTCTACACTAGGCCTACACTTTAAGTTTTAATAAATAGTTATAGACCTATATGGGGAGGGGGACATAGTAATGGTAACACTCATGGCCAGGAGAGCATTAGGTTTGCGGATCGATTCCCATAACCCCATCTAGGGCGGCGCCTTGCATGGCTGCCAAACCTTGTGTTTAATTAAGATCTTGATTGTAATTTCATGTTTCAATGTAATCTTACTGCGTCTGTCAGTTTGAAATAATAAAGAATATTACTACTACTACTACTACTACTACTACTACTACTACTACTACTACTACTACTACTACTACTACTACTACTACTACTACTACTACTACTACTACTACTACTACTACTACTACTACTACTACTACTACTACTACTACTACTATGTCAGTCGTGAGAATCAGTATTTTCTCACGATTTGGACAGAAAAAACTCTCCACAAATATTACACCTATCCAACCGCCATTGGTGTAAACTTGCCTAAAATATTGGGGGAGGAGCATTTGGTTATTCTTTCTATACTTATTGCATTAAATGTACAGTCCATCTCAATTATTGGGGGCACGTGCCCCGGCTCCCCCCCCCCCATAGTCTACGCCTATGCCAACCGCAGCACCCCTAGAGCAGGTTCATGGGACCCTTGTGTACCGAGGCACCCAGGTTGGGAAACACTGCATTACGATTTATTTATTCCAAAATCTAACGACATCTAATAACTGCTGATGTCTTTAAAACTATTTCAAACGATTTTCTTTAACGATTGCGCATTTCATAAAAACATTATCCAGTCACAGCGCAAGCGATGCTTGGCGTATATATAGAACCGTTGGAAAGCATTTTAAAGGTGTCGAGTGAAACATTGACTACACAGTGCTTAATGACAGTATTTAATTTATTGTTATGGTTGTAAATGCCGTTCACATCGACTATACCTTATTCTTTTTATCGAACCTGTCGATGAATGTAGATACCCCAACAGCATGGTTATATGGTATACATATCTTAAAAATACATCGATTTTGCCCATATGGGCTGTATATGTCATGCATATGACAAAGCAATATAGCATATGCTACATCTAGACCATATAAAATCTACATTGTACATACATCAAACAATTGCACGAAAACATCTGAATATCAGGTCTAGTGAACCTGTGTGCTATTGCCGGTGACAAAATAACACAAATCCGACTAATAATACTCCTGGGTAGCCATCCATGTATGCGCGTACATACATGCAGACATACATGCAGACACACATTCATACATATGGGCCTACATGCATGCAAACATACATACGTAGGGCTTACATACATACATAGTACATACATACATACGTACATAAATACAATCGTACATACATAACTACATATATAAATGTGTGTGTGTAGCGGGAACGATATATATATATATATATATATATATATATATATATCTTGACCATGTCTTCACCATATCTGGACAATATATTCTATCCATATGTCTGTCATGCCTGCTGACCATATCTTGACCATGTCTTCACCATATCTGGACAATATATTCTATCCATATGTCTGTCATGCCTCCTGACAATATCTTGACCATGTCTTCACCATATCTGGACAATCTATTCTATCCATATGTCTGTCATGCCTGCTGACCATATCTTAACCATGTCTTCACCATATCTGGACAATATATTCCATCCATATGTCTGCTATGCCTGCTGACCATATCTTGACCATGTCTTCACCATATCTGGACAATATATTCTATCCATATGTCTGTCATGCCTCCTGACAATATCTTAACCATGTCTTCGCCATATCTGGTCAATATATTCTATCCATATGTCTGTCATGCCTCCTGACAATATCTTGACCATGTCTTCACCGTATCTGGACAATATAATATTATCCAGATATGGTGAAGACATGGTCAAGATATTGTCAGGAGGCATGACAGACATATGGATACAATATAATGATTGTCCATATATATATACATATGTATATATATATATATATATATATATACATATATATATATATATATATCTTGACCATGTCTTCACCATATCTGGACAATATATTCTATCCATATGTCTGTCGTGCCTGCTGGCCATATCTTGACCATGTCTTCACCATATCTGGACAATATATTCTATCCATATGTCTGTCATGCCTCCTGACAATATCTTGACCATGTCTTCACCATATCTGGACAATATATTCTATCCATATGTCTGTCATGCCTGCTGACCATATCTTGACCATGTCTTCACCATATCTGGACAATATATTCTATCCATATGTCTGGCATGCCTCCTGACAATATCTTGACCATGCTTCACCATATCTGGACAATATATTCTATCCATATGTCTGTCATGCCTGCTGACCATATCTTGACCATGTCTTCACCATATCTGGACAATATATTCTATCCATATGTCTGTCATGCCTCCTGACAATATCTTAACCATGTCTTCGCCTTATCTGGACAATATATTCTATCCATATGTCCGTCATGCCTCCTGACAATATCTTGACCATGTCTTCACCTTATCTGGACAATATAATATTATCCAGATATGGTGAAGACATGGTCAAGATATTGTCAGGAGGCATGACAGACATATGGATACAATATAATGATTGTCCATATATATATGTATATATATATATATATCTTGACCATGTCTTCACCATATCTGGACAATATATTCTATCCATATGTCTGTCATGCCTGCTGACCATATCTTGACCATGTCTTCACCATATCTGGACAATATATTCTATCCATATGTCTGTCATGCCTCCTGACAATATCTTGAACATGTCTTCACCATATCTGGACA
Source organism: Allolobophora icterica (assembly GCA_963556255.1). Classification (NCBI taxonomy): domain Eukaryota; kingdom Metazoa; phylum Annelida; class Clitellata; order Crassiclitellata; family Lumbricidae; genus Allolobophora; species Allolobophora icterica. The sequence continues at coordinate 65,175,739 of OY744608.1, forward strand.
ATATATTCTATCCATATGTCTGTCATGCCTGCTGACCATATCTTAACCATGTCTTCACCATATCTGGACAATATATTCTATCAATATGTCTGCTATGCCTGCTGACCATATCTTGACCATATCTTCACCATATCTGGACAATATATTCTATCCATATGTCTGTCATGCCTGCTGACCATATCTTAACCATGTCTTCACCATATCTGGACAATATATTCTATCCATATGTCTGCTATGCCTGCTGACCATATCTTGACCATTTCTTGACCATATCTGGACAATATATTCTATCCATATGTCTGTCATGCCTCCTGGCAATATCTTGACCATGTCTTCACCATATCTGGACAATATATTCTATCAATATGTCTGTCATGCCTCCTGACCATATCTTAACCATGTCTTCGCCATATCTGGACAATATATTCTATCCATATGTCCGTCATGCCTCCTGACAATATCTTGACCATGTCTTCACCTTATCTGGACTATATAATATTATCCAGATATGGTGAAGACATGGTCAAGATATTGTCAGGAGGCATGACGGACATATGGATACAATATAATGATTGTCCTATATATATATATATATATATATATATATATATATATATATATATATATATATATATATATATATATATATATTAGGGCTGTACCGAATAGTGATTATCACTATTCGGCCGAATACGAATAATTGGACCAACTATTCGGCCGAATACGAATACGAATACGAATAGTGTACAAAATAGGTCTACCGACAGCATTCAAAATTTCAAATGTAAGCAGAAGTTTCAGTTCAGTAAATTTAATACATAAACTAAAAGTAAACAGTTAACTACATGGAATTTTTGCATCCTTCTGCCAGTCTGTGTAAACTAGGAATGGAACTAATTTAACTAAACTTAGAAATTGTCACTTACTTAACGTTCACTCCACACGCTATAGCAGCCGCATATGCAGAAACAGATGTCACGTGACCACTATTCGTATTCGGTCCGACCGCTACTATTTGGCCGAATACCGAATAGCGATTTGGCTCACTATTCGGCCCCGAAGCGAATACGAAGCGAATATTCGGTACAGCCTAATATATATACACACACACAAAGAGTACAAACATAACGGGACCCAATGATCATTTTAAATGGAGATGTAGGCCGAGTTAGCAACGCTGATTAGAGCATAGGCTGCGTTTCATGCGCCTCTGTGTTTAAGAGCGTGCGGATAGCGGTTCACCTCCCGATATTGGCTTATTACAGAGATATAAGTCTCGGGCTAGCACGGTCCGCACACGGGGACCTTAAATGGCGTTACGCCTATTCATACGGGCAGCGGTGGTGAAAGATCTCCCCCGATCAATTCATTGAAAAATGAGAAGGATCGAGGTCATACGGTCGCTATATAAAAACGTGTAGGCCTACATTTATATGCTGCAGCTGCAGCGCGTATTCGGTGAATGCACAAAGTGTTTGGCGCAGGGGCGAAACTTTGGTCTAAAAAGTGGGGGTACCAATTTCTTACATAGGCCCAGTGGTTAAAGTGGTTTGGATGAGCAGTGGGAACGCCAAAGAAGAGTTTCATGGAAACGCATGCGTGAGCAGTGGGAATGCAAGAAGCAAAGAATTTCGAGAGCAGTGAGAACGCCATTCCCACCCCACTTTAACCCTTGCATAATGCATATGCCTACGCGAAACAAGGCGGAAACTGCGATCTCTGGGAAGGCACAATAATAAAATACTGATTGGCATTATTCAAAAAGTGGGGGTACGGTACCCCCAGTCCAAAGGGTGGGGATACAGATACCCCTCGTACCCACCCCTCGTACCCCCACAAATTACGCCTATGATAACATTTAATCTACGATTAGGCGGGACTGAGATAAATTAATTTATAGAATCCACCCTACTGTTCTTTTCCGTGGAATCATTTTTCATGACTTAAAACTTTGCCAGTGCAATGATTTTCAAAAGTTCTTCCTCTAACCAACTCACTTGTTTATTTCTATTTCACCCCACAGTTAGCAGGCGCTCAAAGTAATGTTCCTCTCCACGGAAATCTTTAGTAAAAGGCCAAAGACTTAGTCCTGGATTGAAAAGAAACCATGCAGAGTTTAGTCAACATTAGCAGTTTCAGTTTAGCGACGATGTGTCATAACAAAGATGATTAGCGTCGCCCTCCTCCTTATCCAGGCTTGGGACTGGCACTGTCAGAGTACGAACAGTGGCGGAGTGTTTGTTGTTGTTGTTGTTGTTCCGGTTTACTTAACTGTTATTGATTACAGTTAAAAAGGTGTTTTAGAGAAAACGAAGCAAAATTCTAACAACATCTGAAAATTATGAAGCACTGCTTTGTCTAAGCTGAAAATAGTTATTTCAGAATTTTTTGAAGTTAAGTACAGTATTGTTAAAGTCTGCTATTTATAATTACTATTTTAACCGTGTAGCATCAGATGCTAAGTAAATTTTGACCGCAAGAAAATGCGACACCTGGTGACTAATATGGAATATATTGAATTTGCCTTAAATTGTTCGAAAGGAATCTATGTATTGTGAACAGAATGATGATACATACATGCATACATACATACTGTACATGCACGCATACATGCACGCATACATACCAACATTCATACAAACTTACATGCATACATACGTACATACATTCATGCAGGTATACATACATACATACACACATACATACATGCATATATGCATACGTGCATACATACAGCTAATGCTGTTGGGGGTTAATTACGTTACAGTGTTGTAACGTAGTATGTTGAGTTTAACGGGGAACTTAGTGGCATTCCGAAAACTATGTTCATTCATTTATTTTGAAAACTTAATATAGCGCCCCCTCAAGGTATACTCTGAAGCGCTTCCAGCCCAACCACGGCACAATAACCTCGTTTCATGAGAGGTCGTTGAGAATAACCTGGACTTCAGTAATTTACTTTCGGCCATTTTGTGTTCTTGTACCCAAAATGTAGATCCTAGTGTTACACAATCATACAAACTATAGCGACAAGAAATTCTCTAAATAACTTTCGCAAGCAGGTTTTTGGGGATATTGGTACATCCTAATATAACGATGCTCACGTATAAACACAAACTTCGACAACTTTATTAAAACGGTGTTGATGGGGCGCTGGCTAAGAGTGTCGCGCATGAATACGTCAACTGAGCTTCCAAGAGCGCCCAACCGCCATTACGGTCATGTGACATTCAATGCGACGATTTTAAAGCAAAATTACAATAGATAATAAAACAGACATGCAATAATAACCCAATATAAGCATGGGCGCATATTGGAAATTTGGACGCAGTTTATGTGTCACTTGGCAAGATTTGGGATAGGTAGAGGTTTAGGTAGCTAAAGTCAGTGGCGTCACGAGGTGGGTGCTGGGTGTGCGGACCGCACCGGGTGAAGCCCTCAGAGCCAACATGAGAAAATGATGAAATTTTTGCAAGATGACGAATTCCTAAAAAAAGGTCATCACCTTTTTTGGGAGACGAATTCCTAAAATAAAGTCAGGACTTTTTTGGGAGACGAATTCCTAAAAAAAGTCAGGACTTTTTTGGGGAGTCGAATTCCTTAAAAAAGGTCATCACATTTTTTAGGGTGACACCATGACTTACCGCACCGGGTGACACCAGCCCTAGTGACGCCACTGGCTAAAGTAACGGTAGTTTGCTTTAGTCGAATAGGATTAGATCTGCATTAAGCGCGTCGAGTTGTAGGCCTACATAGGCAGGATTCGAATACTAGGGGCAAAATTAATCGAGCGCTACGTGAAGTCAGAGGGGGTTTCCAGAGAGTTGTCAGAAGAGTTCTGAGTCCGTTTTTCGAGAGGGCCAGATCAAGAGAGAAGGCAGAGCAGCTGCTAAGGTGGGTGTCGATTTTCGGCGAGTGCAATATTGGAAGGCGGAGGATCAGATGAGTCAGGGTAGGAGTTGGCCTACTTGAAAAGGTGAGACTTCAATTTTGAGTGGAAAGCCCGGAGCCCGAGTTGTGATAGATATAGAGGAAAATGAGGATCTAGGCCACTAAAAAATTCTGTTAAGATTAGATTAATTTTTGTGTCAATTGCTTTAGCTTCCTTCCCCTCCATAATCTTTCTGTCTTCCCTTGCCTATATGTTTTTTGACCAGGCTTCTTGTCCCATGATTTTTTATTACGATTTCACTCGAAGCGACATCGATCGGAGAAGCATTGTGGGGTTGTTAGCTTCTGTTTATGTCATGAAGAAGCTTAGTGTATTATGGTAACTGCTATAGGGCCTAGCTGAAAAAAGGATAGTCAATTGATGTTTTACAATATAAACTATAGTGGCATTAATTATTATTATAACTAAATGTACTGTAAGAGAAAACCCTGTTACAGTTTGCTTGTTGGGTTATCAGACCTGTGTGATATGCGCTATATAAATCTTGTCACTAGGTGGAGCTAATTATTGTCAAGATCAATGGTCAAGATGGCCGTGCAGCCTGATGCGGAGAGGTGATTTCGAGAAATTTGTTACGCGCAAATTTTAAAAGTAAATCGAATTTGTTTCGTTGAATTTCTCGGTAAACTGACAGGTTTGGTGTTGGACGCGGTGTTCATATTAATTTTTGTGATCGAATTTATATGGTCAATTTGAAGATTTTCGCCGAAATTGTGATCTTCGAGTGGCATCGCTGGCGCGCGAGATCCGCCATTTCGTGAGGCTGCAGTAGCCTTTGTTGACACACAGGAGTTCTGTAAAACTGTTCAGGTAGTATGAATTTTCCCTTCTTAACGAAATTTTCTAAGAAACCAAGTGCTCTAGATCACGTTGGGCCCGATATTCTGATTTTCCTTATAATCCCTAGTTTTAGAAATTTTACCGTGGTTCCGTTGGTTTTCATACAGTAGGATTACGGGAATAGGTGCATTAGAATCCCTGTAACGTAAGGTATGATCAGGCGAGTTTTGGTAACATTTGCTTGCCCACCACCATCTACACGCATGCCCAGTGCTGTCCAACCTTTTTGACAACGTGGCCACCGAAAAAATTATTCTTGAAGCCGACGGACGCACCAGTAAACTCAAAAGCAACTACAATTTATTGAAAATTATTGACTATTAAAATTTAGGTAAAGGTTTACGGTGGTGCGGTCACAGTCTCGGGCACTGGTCAAATGCTGATTGCTGATTGGCGACGGGTAAAATGCTGATTTGAAAAATGCTGATTGGTCATGCTGTTGGCGTGGACATCCGCATAAATTTTTCCAAGGGGGCAAATATTTCTGGGGGGAACACTTCTAGGGGCAAAATTTTTGTAGGGGGAGCAAAATGACTTTTTTGTATAGAATAACTGAATCACCTCAATAATTAAGTGTTTTTTAGCATTGAAAATCGTGTTGGGAATGTTGGAATAATCATAAAAATCAACAGATTTTATTATAAAAAAATATTTTCAAAATATTTACGGACAGAAAATGAACAGGACAGATGGGCGCCTTGCAGGCTGCCATACAGTTAAATTCGACTCCTGTTAAACTTGTTATCATCTGTTACTACTATATTATGTAATCTTACTGTACTTGTCAGTCTGAATTTAATAAACGAATATAATTATTTTTATTATTATTATTATTATTAAATGTTTTAGTGAGATATTTGGCTTTGAATTGTGCTTGCAATTCTTTTTATTTGTGGTTGGTATTCAGCTCCGGCGGGCCATTTAAAATCGGCTTGCGGGCCTCATGTTGGACAGCAGGGCAGTGAAGAAATACAGTGATGTCTGATTAATTAAGATATATCACATTGATATTCTGTTGATATAGAGCATTTAGAGTAGAAAGACAATCAATCCTTGAATCTGGACAGATTATGATTCATTTCTGTGTAGTTCAATGTGAAATTTGATTTTAAATAATTGATTGTAATACACGATCATGGATCCAAATCAAATTTTCGACTATTATGTCAAAGTCAGTAGCAAGGAAGGCTTTATTTATGCAACACTTGTGTGAGATCCTGGTTGAGATAGTTGAAAATTCCTCAAGTAAGGGTGAGGTATCAAGTCATTCATCGAGGGTTCCAATCCCAGAAGTGGAAAGTAACGTCAATCCCGTAGTTTGGTCAAAACCAGAACCGACTGAGGAATTGAGTGTTTTCTAGGTTACGTTGCAGTGACCACATATTGGCCCGAGTCCCTGTTCACTATGGTGATAGAAGCCGGCCATCAAAGTTACTGGAGTTTCGCCAACGGCACATAGGAGCCCGGGACCCTAGCATTTTAGTACTAATTTGTTGTCTGAAAACGATGTTGGCGAATATTTATAGCAGAAGATAAAAATCGAGAATTTGTAATCATTATAAGTGGCATTTCATTAGATTCATTATTGATTAATGCTGGGTGTAATTCTTACGGCTAGAGAAGTACTTGATCTTTGTTTAATGATTCTAATTTCTGTATATAATCTTTGATTTCTTTTCTATTTCCATATAGGCTAATTGTGAGCTTGAAACTTACCGCTTTAATCCATGCAAATTGGTAAGAAACTAAGAAATTTGCTCTTATTTAACGATCAAGTTTTAAATTTGAGATGTGCATTGCAGTGTATGTTTAGAGAGCAGAGTAATGAAGCAAAACTACCAACTGGCTGATTTTATGAACGGGTACAACGTGTTAAATATGGATTTATATTACGGTCAGGTTTCATTGAGAGTTGAAGTTTAACTGATTACTTTAAATAATTTATATTTATATTTCGTACAGCAGTTCAGCTTTTAGCATATTACGACAGCTTCAAGTATGCAACTTGTCCGCTCTCTTTGCCCTACCACACGTGATGACCTCTATGTTCCTTTCGCACGCACCAGCAGGGGCGTCTACTCCGTAGAAACTTTGGAGCAAATGCTCCGTCCAAAAAATGGGGGGGAGATCTGTCAGTGTATGTGCCATCATTATTGGGGAGGAAGGAAGGGGAAGAGGGGGAGGGGAAGTTGCTCCAATGATTTCGGGGGGATAGACGCCCCTGCGCACCGCTACAATGCAACAGCATGCTTTCTCAGTGGTTGGAACCACAATTTGGAATGGGCTTCCTCCTGAGTTGTGGTCTCTTCCTCAAGACTCGTCAACCGCTGTCTTCTCTGCTCTAAAGACTGTTCTGTTTCGCCGGGGTTAGGCTGGGAGTTGCCTTGAAGGTGCGCTATATATGCTTAGTTGATTGATTGATTGTGTAGACGAAACAGTTGGAATTCAGTTAACAGCTACTTCTAGCGGTCATGCTTCAGGAGTATCAAAAATCTCAGTCAATTTCACGGCTGGAATTTATTAACAGGGTCATTCAAGCTCAGCTCAACAAATTCTGAGGAAGGTTCTCACCTGACCATCTGTGAATTGGTTGAAATTTTAACTACATGTTGCAAGATGTATAGTATAAAAAATCCCAAATTCTTTGTGCAGTGTTGAAATTACTTTCCACGAGGTCGAGCATTTCGTGACCGAGGAGAAAAGTTATTCCCAAAAAGGGTCATAATAATATAATTTTTTTAAGTGCATTTTCTGATAGAGCGTAGATCAATGATAAGTGTTCCAAAAATCCCAATAGGATGTGTGTTTTAAGGAGTTTCAGGTGTCAAAAATGATAAGACGAGGGGGAGGACTGTCCACCTCATCTCATATGCCAAGTCTCAGAAAATGAAGTTGCTGATATTTCAAACAATACCTGCCTCTAGACCCAACTTAAGCCCTTCTTCACTTTGAATTCATTATGAATGCAGTTTTGTGCATTAGATTGAGTTTTGTTGATTATTTACTTGTTTGTAGATGAAAGCCTGATATGCGGTGAAAACTGGAAAACTGACCATCCACCCTCATATGCCAAGGCTAAGAAAATGAAGTCGCTAACATTTCTTGGTGCCTGCTTTGAGGTCACCTACCAAGAAACAGATTTCAGGAACTGAGGCCCAGTCAACCGTTTCTCGAATTGTTCCTGTAAGTTGAATGCTTGCCTATTTCCAGAGATATTTCCTTCTTTTAGAATTGCTCTTGAGAAATACTAGCAATATAGACATCTTGTCACTCATATTTGATCAATGTAATTTTAATATTAAACCACCATAACTAAGCATCTATTCAATAGGTGCGTTCAGGCCCTTACCCAGAAATACAGGATAGCCCGTCCAAAAGTATTCGAAGTCGTGACTGCCCGACGCTGTGAGCGTACGAAGTCGCGACCGCCCGAAGTCCCACCGCCCTACGAGTCCGACTGCAGTGCCCCTATGCTGTTTACAGAGCCTAATATCAACCTCTGCTCCTTACAGAACGCTTGCAGTGGCTCTAGAGAAGAAGCTGGAGGTGAATCATGCACAATTTATGCCTGTCCAAACTAATTTTCACCTGTCCCTTTGGCTAAGGGCCTGGCTGCGTTAGATGCAGGCACAATCAGTGTGCTGACTCCTACAGTTTGTCGAGAAAGTGTTGCTGCATTTCCAAAGAACAAACAATCGCTTTTGTGAAAGTCACTGTAGTTTTTTCATGACAAGACTTAGACTTGAGTTATTCAGCTAAACACTGGTCTCCACAGAAGAACTGCCAAAAATGTCCAAACCATAAGAATTAATGACTAAAAGCTGACTGGTAACCTGTCTATGTACCCGTAAAATCTTGTCAGTTGATATGCTGTATGTCTCCACTTTAAAGAACTTTTGTCAGTGTGTAAAGTCTCAAGAACAAGTGTAGCAGGGACAAAACTTATCAAGGCTGGCCAAAACTTACTGACAGTATTAGTATTGATTGCCTCATTCAAACTATTTTTGATTATCAATATTTGAAAGTTTATAAGTACTGGATTTATCAAATATACATGCATATTTATAGTTAGTTCTTATATTGGGCGCCCATTAGTGTAGTGGTTAGCGCGCTAGGCTGTCATTCGAGAGGTTCAGGTTCAAATAGCCATCAGAGTAGAAATTTAGTTCGAGCTTTCTGTTCCACCTTCACCCCCTAGCAAACTCAGCTATAACTGACTGCACACCATCAGTGGGAAGATGAGATGGTGAGGGAGAGGACTGACCATCCATCCTCATATGCCAAGGCTAAGAAAATGAAGTTGCTAGCATTTCATACCATGGCTGCCTCAGGGCTAGCTTAAGGAACTGCTCTTCTTATATGTATATGCATTCCTAGAATAATCATGTGAATTTTATTTTTTTTATATATGTATGTATAAACATGTATCGATATCTATAACAATGCAATGCACAAACACATTATGTATATGGTTTTATACATGTAATATATATATATATATATATATGTGTGTAAATTCGTGACCTATTTGTAGACAAAATTTATGGTATATGGCTTAAATTGGTCAGTTCCTTTGCACTGGACAAATTTCTGCCTCCAAATTCTACACCTTCTATCATGAACTACTTTCTGCCAACTACTCTGGCTGAGGTTCAAACTTATCTTTTTCTCGCCTAACAAACTGGTTCTGACTCCATTCCTACTTGGTTTCTGAAAGAGTGCTTCGATGTCCTGGGTCCAACCATTGCATCAATTATCAACTTGTCATTGCACGAGGGATCCTTTCCATCTGCATTTGCCCATGCCATAGTTCATCTGCTGTTTAAGAAACCTTCTCTGTACCCTTATGATCTGTCAAATTACAGGCCAATCTCAACATTGAATTTTACATCTAAAATCCTTGAAGGGATAGTCTTGAATCGCATGCAAAATCACTTATCATCAAACTCACTTATATCTCCCCTTTTCAGACTGCATATCCTAAGTTTAACTCAACTGTTTCACTCAACTTACTGTTCGTTATGACATATGTTCAGTGGATAGGGTTACGGTAACACCACTTGTTCTACATGACTTGTCTGCTACTTTTGCTACTTCATCGTCTTAAGCACTGCTTTGGGATATCTGGTCATGCATTAAATTGGTTTATTACTTATCTTAGTCCATGTACTCAGTGTATTTAAATGGTAATTATTCATCTAGGGCCTTGTGGGCATGTGGTGTTCCACAGGGCTTTGTGCTTGGTCTTCTTTTGTTTACATACCACACCACTAGGCACAGTGCTGGAAAATCATTCGCTGAGCTATCATTTCTATGCTGGTAATTATATACTAAAATTTTACATTTCATTTAACAGTCTGTCATGGTCCTTAAAGTCTTGCAACTTCTTGGGTGGTGGCCTCTAAACTCTTTAACCGATCAAATGATGAATTTCTGTTACTGGACACTGGACACTGCACAGCAGCTTTAAAAATATGATCAGCTTTAGTCATTGAAACTGGGTGACTCAATTTGTTAAGCTGGCAGACACTTCTTGTAACTTAGGCATTGTTTTCAATTCTACCATGTCTCTCAATGGTCCTGTAAACAGCATTTGTAAGTCATCATATACGTTCATTCGTGACGTGTCTGCAAGGATATCTCTGGAAAATTAATTTGTTGCTAGTTGCCTAGATTACTGTAACTTCATTCTTACTGGTATCAATAGGTGAAATATGCCTAAGGTGCTGAGATTTAAGAACTCTTTGGCTAGAGCCACAGCAGCCAAATGATGCTAGAGCCATAACTAATACATCCTAATCTGAACATGTAACCCATGTGCTGAAATCTTTGCATTGACTTCCTGTTCAGAAAAAAAAGATTTATTTTCAAATTGGGTCTCATGGTTTACAAATTCTGGCCAGCCACAATATTTAAAACCAGTTCTTATTCTCCAGTCTTACCATTATGCAATGAGGTCATCTGATTATCTTTGTGGGGTCATACCAAAATCAAGAACTGTCCTTGGTGAGTGAGTTTTTTTGCAGGACCTATTGTTTGGAATTCTATCCCTGTGTCTGTTTATTCTGCCCAGCCCCATGTGTCATTTCGTTCTCAACTTAGTCTTTCAGATTGCCTATTCACCATAGGCTGTATCTCTGTCTTATGGACTGATCTTCTGGATACTGACCTGATAATATTAGGCTTGGTTTGATGTGCCATCGTTTGATGCCTTGTGCTGTAGACACCAGCACAGTAGAAGTTACTAATTACAATTATATGTATATATAAAATTATATATGTTTTTATGTAATAGTTATGTGTGATAAATACTTATATAATTACTAGCTGGATTACCCGGCGTTGCCCGGGGTTATAAGTTTTAATCCCTGCACACCCACCCCCCACTCCCACCCCACCACTAAACCACCCCCACCCACCCCCCAACCCCCGCACCCACCCACCCACCCTCCACCAAGCCCCACCACCCCACCACCAACCCCCCACCACCACCACCCCCACTCCCACCCCCACCACCCCAAACCCACCCCCACCACCTCCACCCACCCACCAACCCCACCCACCACCCACACCACCCGCCTCCCCCACGACCCCCACCACCACCCCCCACCACCACCCCCCAACCCCCACCACCACCCCCCCATCACCACCCCCAAATTGACTTACCAACAATAAATTTCTCTTCGATGTTTATTACACGTGCATGCATCCAATGCAGTAATCCTAATGTCACTGCAGGGACTGCATCCAATGCAGTAAGCCTAATGTCACTGGAGGAACGGTAATTTTCCTATCGCTTGGGGCGATGTTTTGGCCGTTTTTCACCATGGTAGTGGTGAAAACGGGGGACGCGAACCCCTCCACTGGGTGTCCCATGCCGAGACCGACACAGCAGTGAAGGTTTCGAGTGAAAAGGTGCAAAATTGTAAAAGTTAAGCCCGGTCAAACAGACAGACAGACAGACAGACAGACAGAAAGCTGGCTTTATTAATATAGATATGTATGGTTGATTTGGTTGTTGTTGGGATTTGCTTCTTAAAGTGCCAGAGACTGCTATAGTTATCGGTTTAACACTGCCTTATGTTATTATCACTTGTGTAATCTGCTAAACGGTAGCCTGGTTGGTAACCTCTCCTATAGTGCAAAGGGATATCAGATTCGTTAACGCTTTGTGGATGCTGATGAGGCATTGGTGTAACATGCACCATTGATGCATTGTATATTTTTTTAAATTTTGTTTAGCTGGTTTATTGATTTTGTTGTTATAACCTGTCCTAGGGATGCAGTGATGTAGCCTACTGTGGTTATTACCTAATTTACAGATGCATTGATATGAAATATTTTACAATTACCATGAAGTATTTTACTTCTCAACTGGTGCAACTTGCTCTATGATGCTTATGCAGTGCATTCTTGTGAATAATCATGTCAATTATTCATCAGTCGCATCTATTGTGTTAAGCAAGTCTTTGTGTAATTTGATGCTATAGGCTTGTTTAATTAATCTACGCCACGGACACATTGTATAAGCAGTGGGTATGTGGAGCGTTGTCCACAGTTGGGCCTCATTGTTTTCGCAGTGGATCTGTGGAGTGTGGTCCACAGTGTGGATGCATTGTGTGGTTATTTATACAGAGGGTCTGGTATAGGTAATTCCAAGTATGGATCTGAGAACGTATGATTTGCAAGTGCGTCGGTAGTTGGGTATGCATGTATAATTGTATATGGGAATTTGCGTGGACATGTGCTTATCTATGTGTATGTATATATGTTTAAGTGTTTGTATGCATGGTGTGTGTATGTGAGAGTGAATGTATGTTTGTTGACATGCATGCATTTATGTAGGGCAGTGAAAAGGCATGAGTGTTTTAAGGGGTATAAGCAAGTTGAAGCTCTTGGGCGCAAGTGGGTAGAAATTTGTATGTGTGGGCTAATGGGCATGAAAGTATGTATGTAGGTGACTGCTCATGAATAAGCTGAGGTCTTCCCTGAAGTTAAATCCACAGAATCACTATAAACGTTCACACGATTGATCACAGGTTGTATTATCTTGGCGGTAGTTAAGTACTAGTAAGAACAATGAAACCATTGTACAACGATAGTTATACTTACAGGCTTTAGTTAAGTACTCAGTTATCACTGTATTAAGAATGATGGATGATCGATTGCTTTCCACTTACTTTACTACTACCCTGGTAGCGGGGTCATTTGACCGATTTTGGGCCTCCTGTGTAGCCAGACTTTGGCATATAATAATGTATGTTTTGCTGTATCTGTGAAAAAAGTTTGGTTACCAAATAAACATATATCATATCATCTCTATAAATAAAGCCAGCTTTCTGTCTGTGTGTCTGTCTGTCTGTTTGACCGGGCTTAACTTCTACAATTTTGCACCTTTTCACTCGAAACCTTCACTAATGTGTCGGTCTCGGTTTCGGACACCCAGTGGAGGGGTTGGCGTCCCCCGTTTTCACCGCTACCATGGTGAAAAACGGCCAAAACATCGCCCCAAGCGATAGGAAAATTACCGTCCCTGCAGCTTACTGCATTGGATGCAGTCCCTGCAGTGACATTGGGATTACTGCATTGGATGCATGCACGTGTAACAAACATCGAAGAGAAATTTATTGTTGGTAAGTCAATTAGCGGGTGGTGGGGGTCGTGGGTGGGGGGAGGCGGGTTGGGGGGTGGGGGGTGGTGGGGGTCGTTGGGGTGGTGGTGGGGGGAGGCGGCTGGGGGGAGGCGGGTGGGTGGTAGGGGTGGGGGGTGGGGGAGGCGGGTGGGGGTGGTGGCGGGGGGAGGCGGGGGGGTGGGGGGTGGGTGGTGGGTGGTGGGGGTGGTGGGTGGACGGTGGGGGAGGCGGGTGGGTGGGTGGGGGGTGGTGGTGGGGGGGTGGGGTGGGTGGTGGTGGGTGGTGGTGTGCAGGGATTGAAACTTATAACCCCGGGCAACGCCGGGTAATCCAGCTAGTATATCATAATTGAATTAATTAATAAACATCAGAAAAAGTTAAATTCATACTCTGCTGTGTATTTACTTCTTAATGAACTCATCTTTTCTTCACCTATGAAAGCTGTTTCCTTGACATTATTCTTACACCTCTTAGAACTGAAAAAGTGCTTTGGATGCTCTGTGCTCAATGATTGTCAATAATTAACTTCTTATTGGGTGAAGCATCTGGTTTTTAATTTTGTGTGAACTCTTTGTTGCATTGTAGGAGCCGTAAAACATGAAGTTTGCCAGTAACGGACAATGAAGTCTGACTTAAATGTGCTGCAGTCTTTACAAACTCTCATGACAGAGAAAGAAAAATCAACATAGTCTGATGACAGCATGATCGACAGCAGCTAGGATAGCACTGTAACTCCCATAATAAATTCTTATGTTGGACACAGCATTGCATTCAATCTTGAGGGAACATGACACTGTGTTCTTTTCTTGTCTGTGTCATTTCTTGTCACGAGGCGGTTAGTCAGACCTCTTTTTGGTTGACATTAATGACCTCTTCATCAACTTGTGTTTTTGACAGTTGTAAAATTATATCGATTTGATATTAACCGATCAACAATTTGATCCTGTTGAGTTGGTGATCAGTAATTGGAATGTCTTGGTTACTTATTTTATTCCTTTGGTATTTTAATTTGTCAGCACTGTGTGCATTAAGGGGTGTAATACTTCTCTGCATATTGTGTTCTTATAACCTCCATGTTTATATTTTACAAGTAAGAAATTGAGTGATGAATTTGTGGGGTGCGTACTTGACTATATAAATTTCTAAAACATTAGGCGGGTCAAGAAGACGTCAGAGCTATAGATCTCAACCTTATCAAATGTTTATGTGAACTGAAATGCGGTAAAGCTGCACGTTTTGATGGCATAGAACCTGAACAACTGTTCTGTACTCGCCCAGTACAGTTAGGTAAGTTGCTAACATTACTATTTGCAGTAGAGTGCATTATGGATATGTACCAATGATTTTGGTTGAGGCGTAATAATTCCTTCTGTGAAAACTAAAAAGGTGATCTATCTTGTATCAGCTACTGCTATATAACACTTAGTGGAAATATTGCGAAGTTATTTGAGGTGTGTCTTTTTGAGCTTTATAGCAGTTATCTATGTTCTTCTGGCCTCCAGTCTGGATTCAGGAAGAAAATTTGTTGCGATAGAGCAATTTATACAGAACAGTAACTTGAAGTCTACTGTTGAGTAAATCAAAATGTTTTCGTTTGAAAGTAATGATGAAGAATATTTCACACAGATTTTTGATAATTTTGTTTAGTAGGTGGTTGCAGCTGTAGGATGGAATTGTGTATTTTCTAGAATATTTAAATTAGTTTGCGGTGTCAGACAAGGAAGGGTGTTATCCCTATGCTATTTGTTGTTTTTGTGGATTACAATATTGTTATCTGATAGATTGAATGACTTCTATGTAGAAAATAATTGTTACTTTTGAATTACAGTGTCCTATATGGATATGAAGTTCAGTATAACAAAATCTGTTGAACCATAGGCGTAGACTCTGGGAGGGCAGCCGGGGCACGTGCCCCCAATAATTTAGATGGACTGTACATTTAATGCAAAAAGTGTAGAATGAGTAATGAAATGCTCCCAATATTTTGGACAAGTTTACGCCAGTGGTTTAAACTGAGCCTAAGTGAAATAATTTGAAAATTTTACAAGTCTGTTAATATAGCTTTTTAAAGGACACATGGATTAAATTGTTCTGTTGCATTTATTCAAAACACATTGTGATCCACTACTTGTATTGCATGTGAATGTGTTTGATTTACCATCAGTATTTATTATGCAGGGTTGACAAATGCATGGAACAGAAAATTTTGGAGGTTTTTGCAAGTAAATTACACAATGATTGATGGGTGCTTTCATATTTGTTGGTTGTTTACTGCTTCAGGCTGACTTTGATGTTAGATAGTATTGTTCAAGTTAATCTGGTGTCACGGACAAATGGTTCACGATCTTCCAGCTTCTAGTTTGAGCTATATTTTCATCGAGAATCAAGCTTATAGTTTGAGCTCTATTTTCATCGATCTTCCAGCTTCTAGTTTGGGCTATATTTTCATCATTACTGATCCAGCTTTAGTTTGAGCTATATCTTCATCGCTCATCCAGATTCTAGTTTGATGAAAATAGAGCTCAAGTGCTTTTTCGTAGTCCAATGTAAAAACAAACTAGAAGCTGGAAGATTGTGAACCATTTGTCCATGAACCATTTGTCGTGAACCATTTGTCGTGGAACCGTTAATCTACAGTAATAACACTACTAAATGAACTACAAGCATTATTTGTACAACTACAAAAGACACCTTGTGAAATCTATGACATATTGAAAAATTGTAACTTATTGACTTAAGGATAAATGTTTATGAAAGGCATTTGCTTATCAGTTAGTTGAGCTGCTTATTTTTTCTCATTGAATGTGCATATTTGTTCTGTTGTTTCTCCTTTGTATAGAGGGTGTTGTTTTGTGTTGCCCATATGTGGTGAAATAAAGTTTATTCAAAATGGAAACTACATAAGCAGACTATGTGTGGTTTACATTGTGTGCATATGTTGTAGATGTCCTGATTACTTACAGAAGATGCATGCACATGGATGCTATATAGACCACAGATGGTTAACTGGTGAGCATTCTGTTTGAAATGCAGATTGCTAAACCATTTGGTATCTGTATAGTATACATGTGGCGTAGATAAGCTTGTTACATATAGGAACTATATATATTGCATATGGCATGCAGATTGTTACATCATATTGTATCTATATAGCATACATATGGTGTAGACCACCTAGTTACATATAGAAACTTTATAGATTCTATATAGAATGGAGACTGGTAAAGCATCTGGTATCTGTATTGTATACATGTGGTGTAGACCACCTAGTTACACGTAGAAACCACATAGATTCTATCTAGAATAGAGATTGGTAAAGCATCTGGTATCTTTATGATATACATATGGTGTAGATCAGCTAGTTACATATAGATGCAATATAGATTCTATATAGACTGCAGATTGGTAAAGCATCTGGTCTCAATATTGTATACATATGGTTTATATCACCTGGTGTCATATAGATACCATATGAATACCATCTGAAGCCCAGATGGTTTGTACATATGCATTCAATATGATGGGCTGTCGGGTGCAAACCAGATGAATCTAGAGATCCCTGCCATATGTTGTCCCATATGAAGGCCATATGATTCCCATATTATTTTGCATCTGGTCTCAATATTGTATACATATGGTTTAGATCACCTGGTGTCATATAGATGCCATATGAATACCATCTGAAGCCCAGATGGTTTGCACATATGCATTCAATATGGGCTGTCGGGTGCAAACCAGATGAATCTAGGGATCCCTGCCATATGTTGTCCCATATGAAGGCCATATGATTCCTATATTATTTTGCATGTGGTCTCAATATTGTATACATATGGTTTAGATCACCTGGTGTCATATAGATGCCATATGAATACCATCTGAAACCCAGATGGTTTGTACATATGCATTCAATATGGGCTGTCGGGTGCAAACCAGATGAATCCAGAGATCCCTGCCATATGTGGTCCCATATGAAGCCCATATGGTTTCCATATTACTTTGCTGTTGGGGTAGTTTCTGTTTAACGACGCTGTTTATTGACTCTGTCATAACAAATATGATTAGCGTCGCCCTCCTCCTTTATCCAGGCTTCGGACTGGCACCACCCGAAACTTGCGGCAGTGACGCAGTAACACTAGATATGGAATCCAATAGGTTAATGACATCCTTTGCGGAATTTATTTTGAGCATTCTCACCGTTCGTATGGACTGGCACCACCAGAAACGTGTGGTAGTGGCGGAGTAATCCAGGATATTGAATACAATTGTTTAATAACATCATATGACAACGAAAGCCGTTGACGTCGGCAGAAATTATTTTCAGCAGTTATCACAGTTCCTGTGGCCAAATGCCGTTATTGATGCAGATAGCGACTTTTTTATTCGAAGGTTTAACGCGTCATATGACATCATACATTGGTCGTTGACGACAATTCAAAATTTGTACAAGTCAGTAAAAACAAAAAATACAGAGTTCAAAAGACATTGTTTAACAGCATAGAGTAATACATCTAATAATGATTATTATAGGCCTACATGTGTTGCAATTAGATGATCTTTGATGCAAGCTAAACATTGTTTTGCAGCAAATGTCATAAAAGAAATTTGTTTAAATTTAAGAGAAAGATTCTTAATGAATATTCAAAATGTAGGCTACATGAGATTCTTAATCTAGTTTTCTTTTAAATTAATAAAAATAGCTTTGATTGTAAGTTTACAATATCGGTTATTGTGACCAGAGATTTTTATTTTAGATAGCGGTTGAGCGTTATTTCTCTATATATAGGCATCGAAATCGTCTTATTAAAGGTGTCAAATTCAACAATCTATTTCATCCAGTAGTTTTATGGCAAAAAGGCCGTTGACGTCGGCCAAAATTATTTTGAACTGTTCTCACCGCTTCATCATCATCATCGTCATGATCCATGGTCCGAAGGCCCGTAGGTGTCCAATGCACTCATCATCACTTGTTTATCTATGAGTGTCACTGCATTGGATTTCATTCTTCAGTTTCTTTATGAACGGAGTATCTGCACCCATCCGTTCTACCGTCGCACTTCTCACTAGTGAGTTCCAGGCTTGGGACGAACTTTGATGTCCACTATCTTGTGGTACCAGAGGCGTCGTTGCCGCCTACGTTAGCTAGCTGCTTCAGGGTTCCTGCTGAGCCTGTCCACAACACGTATAGCGCCCTAGGTGCTACGTGTAGTGTACAGGACCTTCACCATGATGGCATAGCCTTAGGCAGGCATTCCCCTACTTGACTGTTTTCACCCCCTCACCGCGTTGAGGTGTGGGTCGGACTTTAACTCACCGTTTATTACATCTATAGTCTAAGCTGAATATCCACTAGCTGCCTTCTAAAATATAGTACTTTAGAAAAGAGTTTTAAAGGTGTTTAATAAAAATGCTATTATCCAGTTTTTAACGGCATATTGCTACTGCCAGGGTCTTACTTCTCCGTTGAGAATTGCTCGGTTCGCATCTGTCGTTTGGTATTTTCGGTTATGCATTGAATATTGGCCTACTTGAATAGCGTCGTTGAATGATCTGGTCTGGGCTGGTCTGAGCTAGTCTGGACTGGTCTGCTATGGTCTTGGCTGGTCTGATATGGTACGGTCTGGTTTGGTCTGGTCTGAGTTGGACTGGACTGGTCTGGTATGGTAGGGTCTAGTCTGAAGTAGTCTGGACTGGCCTGCTATGGTCTTGGCTGGTCTGATATGGTACGGTCTGGTTTGGTCTGGTCTGAGTTGGGCTGGACTGGTCTGGTATGGTAGGGTCTAGTCTGAAGTAGTCTGGACTGGTCCGGTTTGGTCTGGGCTGGTCTGAAATGGTTTGGGGTGGTCTGGGCTAGGCTGATATGGTCTGGTCTGGTCTGGTCTGGTTTAGGCTGGACTGGTCTGGCATGGTCTGGTCTGAGCTAGTCTTAACTGGTCTAGTATGATCTGTGCTGATCTGACATGGTATGGTTTGATTTGGTCTGGGTTGGGATTGAATGGTCTGGCATGATCTGGTCTGAGCTAGTCTGGTCTGGGTGGTCTGATATGGTCTGATCTGGTATGGTCTGGTCTGGGCTGGTCTGGGTTGGTCTGGTATGGTCTGGGTTGAACCGGTCTGGCATATCATATGAAAGAAGAACGGCCGAGCAGGAGGAAGACTGACAATACTTGATCTTATATCTTCGTGTGCTAACCTTGTATCAATCAATCAATCAATCAATCAATCAATCAATCAATCAATCAATCAATCAATCAATCAATCAATCAATCAATCAATCAATCAATCAATCAATCAATCAATCAATCAATCAATCAATATATCTTTATTGCAACCAATAACAGTCCTTTACAATTCGTTTACAGATCAATATATAATAAAAGTACTCATAGTGAACATAATGATTTTTCAGAACTAGTCATTGGTGGCAATGGGTGGCCCCAAAGGGAGGAAGGTCCCGCTAGGGGGATACCCAAATAAATCAATTACAAGACTGACTGAATGGCTGATCGAGGAGTCATCATCGTAGAATCTCGGCAAGCAAGAAATTAAATGCGGTAATTTTACCTGTTTAGGTGGGATAATAAAACTAGAAATAACCTTAATTACCCTTAACTAAAAAATCTTAACTAAGCCCTTCCATGATCGGGCCGCGGCGTGTCACAGCTCTGGCAAAACAAGGGTTGATAAAGGCCTAAATGTGACTAATGGTGGTAAGTCCGGACAAGTATCTTGTGCACTATGGCTTTATATCGTCATAGATTGACCTTTTATTAATTATCTTCATATTACAACATTGTATCTTTGTATATATGCTCTTCTACTGATTGGCCTTATATTTTCGTAATTTGACTTCACATCTTTGTGGGTTGGCCTGACTTATCTTCGTAAGTTGTCCTAGTATTTTCGTATATTATCACGATGGGCCTCGTATCTTTGTGGGTCAACCTGGTTGACCTCGTATCTTAATAGATTGGCCTGATATTTTCTTAGATTGACTCGTGTTAGCCGACTTGTATCTTCGTCGGTGGTTAGTTTGCCTAATATCTTCGTATACGTCGGCCTGGTTAACCTTTTACCTTCATAGTTTTGTCTTCGTTGGCTGACTAGGAATCTTCTGCGAAGTTTGATTGATCGTTTGACGGATGTATAAAAAAAGTAGACCAACACATAAGCAGAACTAATTTGTCGCTTTCGGACGATTAATTTGGACGAGACACATTTACAAGTATTGCGGCCCCGTTGAGCTGACAGTCTCCACGTTTGTCTGTGACGCCTGTGGATTTATTGCTTAAGAATGTCTCGAAAGCCGGATTAACACCATATAACTCGTCATAGATTGACCTTTTATTAATTATCTTCATATAACATATATACAACCACTTTCGATTGGTGCCAGTTCTAAGCCTGGATAAAGGAGGAGGGCGACGCCAAAAATTAATGTCGTTAAATGATTGATAATTCAATGCATTCTGTAGACACCTTTACAACGCTGTCAACCGAAACTATACATAATCAGCCGTTTGCAACAAATAAATTTGTTCAAGATTTCCGGTAAATCTATATTCGTTTATTATAATTCACGAAGGATGACACACCGCATCACAGCTTACAGCAGTGTAAAGCGATAATATTAATAATGAAATAATAAATAATAAAGTATATATTTCCAGTGCTATGACAAAGAAATGTATGGGCTAGCGAGATTTGAGAATTAGTCAGATGGATTGAGGATGCTTCTATACAAAAGGCGGGGGATGAAATTCTTGTCATCTTTGGGTGGAGCCGATCCTAAGCCTGCGTAATAAAGGGGGAGGGTGAAGCTAATCATCTTAGTTTTGTTATGACATAGCATCGCTTAGCAACTTTCGGGTGTCGTACTGTACCATGGTCAGCGTGCTTGGCTGTCAATACAGAGGACAGAGGTTTAAATCCCTGCAAGACTAGAAAGACACCTTTATAACATGTTCAACAGAATCTATATATAGCCATGTAAATCATGCGTTTGCATTAACTGGTACCAAGACTAATGGCTAGAAATCCGCATGAGCACAATGACTTAGCCTACAGGTCGGAGGGCAGATCAGTCAGCGAGGGGTTAGGATCGGTCACCCGACCACATATGCCGTGATTGAGAAAGTGAAATCGCTAGCATTTCATACCCAAGGATTACTCTACGGGGTTACCTTTTGGTACTTCTAACATATAAGGTACATGACCTGATGACGAACTTTGTAGATTAGGTGTGAAGGTAACTTGCTTTTGTCTCTCAGTATCTCGAGGAAGAGCTTAACATACTTCCACGAAAAACTTACTGAGCATACTTGCTAAGCATACTCGCCTACACCTATATCGCTTATTATGCGTTAGAAATAAATAAATATATATATATATACAATACTTATTTTGCGCATAATATCAATGAATCTGAAACTTGGGCGCTATATTAATTGTGTGCGAGCAACTTGTCGAGTGTCATCACTTGGAGTCCGCTCAGCAGGCTGGAACCAGCAATCAGTAGGTTACAGATCCAACGCTAAAATAAGTGACGTTTCAATCGAGAGCTCATCATTTTTCTTTTCTACGTATAATTTAACTTAGATTTTATGCCACACTATTTTCCTTTTAGGCCTAATAAAAACTTCATCAATGAAACCCTGCAGACCTTAGATCACGCTAGTGTCCGATCTTATCTAATCTAATCTAATCTAATGTTATCTAATGATAACCACAGCGCCGTTATCGTAATATATACACAATACAGCCATCAATGGTCGCCGTCTTAGTAAACATTGTCTTTAGGAATGCGAACATTTTAACCAGAATAATTACTGTTCTGAGCTATAATTACTTCTGATTTTTAGTAAAAACGTTGGAGATTACAGCAGTGTCAATGTATCTCATGCTAACGTCGCGGTAGCGTCAACTATTTAAGAATTCGATGCGCTCTTTACACACCTTTTAAACGACACCAATCGCGACACTATAATAATTCGTCAGCCGTCATTACTTAACTAGACGCATCTTTCAATCATTGGTAAAAATCATAGAGGTAATCATAGAAGCTGATTATGCCAATTGAACGGTGAGAACTGTTCACAATAATTTCTGTCGATGTCAACCGTTACGGCCTTTGTTGCAATGAGATGTCGTTAAAGCGAGGATCTTAATCCTATTATAACCGTCGCTGAAAAGTCACAGAAATAGCATGTAGGCTATGGCCATGGAAAAGAACAACAATAGTCATCGAAAAGAGTTGAAATTAAGAAGATCAAAGAGACGTCGATGCCTTACAAGCTACTCCTCCTCTTCCCCTTACCTCCCTCACAGTTTCAATTCTTAACACCATCCACCTCAGGCGTCTGACTGTCTATCTGCTGACCACTTTGGATCTTGACCTAGAAGCGATTTCACCCCACCTATCGATTTCGTTTTGACTAAGTGCCTGTGAATAAGCTGATTCCCGCGACTTCGCTAACTGGGCGTTGTAGAATTCTGGATAAAGGAAGAGGGCGACGCAAATCATCGTTATGACACAGCGTTGTTAACGGAAACTACATTCAATCGCTATTTAGTTTTTCTCCATTCAACTGACGCAATAAGGTCAAAATCAACGGCCCTGGCAGCTATAAAAACCTACTTGATGCTGACAGAGGGTCGCTCAACTGAACCCAACGTTTCTTGCGTCCTAGTCGTCGTTCGCGGTTCTGAAGGGCTGTGTAATTTGTTCGCGAAATCTTATCGGCGACGGTGGACAGAGAAAAACTAAACGTCACCGTTTCAATAAATCAAACGCCTTCCACGGGTCGTCTTTGAGTCGAGCAGACGCAAGAAGCGATAGGAACTGATAAGAGCCGTTTTACGGTCAACAACGACGAGAATTGATATTCATATGCCATCTCTTTCTGTGTCTGTGTCTGTGTCTGTCTGTCTGTCTATCTGTCTGTCTGTCTGTCTGTCTGTCTGTCTGTCTGTCTGTCTGTCTGTCTGTCTGTCTGTCTGTCTGTCTCTCTCTCTCTCTCTCTCTCTCCTCTCTCTCTCTCTCTCTCTCTCTCTCTCTCTCTCTCTCTCTCTCTCTCTCTCTCTCTCTCTCTCTCTCTCTCTCTCTCTCTCTCTCTCTCTCTCTCTCTCTCTCTCGTCTGGGTGACTCGAAAGATGACGTAACTCGTGTAAAGCGTCACAAGAGAGGTGACGTCACTATAGAGAGATATCATCGCTCGAACGATAACGTCAATATAGAGATGGCGTCGCTCAGTGATTTCGTTCTGGAGATTACGTCACTCGAAAGATGACGTCATTCAATGGATGACGTCAGTCGAAAGATGACGTAACTTTGGCATTTGACTAATTTAAAGGCAACAGTACGTGAATGAATGGGGGGGGGGGCCCGACAGCGCATTGGATAACATCTGGCGTAGAGTGCGAGAGGTACAGAGATCGAGTCCCATAGGCGAACATGTTTTGTAGGCTGCAAATTGCGCCGTGTATTGCAGGCTGTCTGTTCTGTTAGTAGTTAAGATTTATCGCATAACATGTACATGTACAGCGCAGTGCGTTTGCAGGCGCTTAATTAAAGAATAAATATTATTATTATTATTATTATTATTATTATTATTATTATTATTATTATTATTATTATTATTATTATTACTCTGTTCAGCAAATCTTTTCAAACTGCTGTAAAATGCGCTTTCATTATTATATCGGTGAGATAGCAATGTTTGCAGCGCTTTTGCGCGGTGTTAGATTAGTTGTGCTATATATATACATACATGCGGAGATGCATAGATATGGGGCCGACAGTTTAACGGAATCTTGTGGAATCAAAGGCGCTTATAGGAAACAATTGTTTTGAACAGTACTCTCTGTTCGTATAGCAAAGATCATCTCTAATTCTGTGGTGAATTGGCCAGCGCTCGTGAATAGGCTGGTGGCCTTGGCTTCAGCTTCGAGTGGCGCTTTAGAAGTTTGGAGATTACGATCAGCGTTACCACTCATAAAAAATGAAAACGCCAAGTTAGGACATCGATAAAACCCAAGAAACCCAAGGTGGGTTTTCTGCAGACTTTTTAAATTAATAAACGCATTATAAGATAAAATATAATAACATAGTGCAATTATACCAATTCCCGTAACAAAGATGTTGTTCTATCTTTCATTTTTATAATTTTATGGGTAATCATTAATTGCTATAAGTCATTAGTAAATATTTAAAGCAAATTAAAAATGTTTATATACATGTTTTTATTTTCATCAGATTCTGAATCACGTGAATTATTACTTCTATCGCACATTTAATTTTTATTTTTTTAAACAAGAATAAAGAAAAATGACTGAAACTCGTAGGAGGGCCCTGGATTTTGCAAATATTTAACAAAAATAAAATCTTTTGATTATTACGATTATTACAACAGTCCCAGCACGATTTTCAATGCGAAAACACACTTATTTATTTAGGTACAGTTTCTTGATCATTGTTTATTTTAAATTTGTTTCTGTGTAAATTTTGTTTCTATGCACAAACGTCATTTTCCCCCTTCTAAAAAATTCACCCCTTAAAAAATTTCGTCCTCCCGCTAAAATATTTCTGCGGGGATGCCCTGGATGAAACTCTAAATCAATCAATCAATCAATCAATCAATCAATCAATCAATCAATCAATCAATCAATCAATCAATTAAAATGCTTTTATTGTTCACCATAAACATATAGGCATGAAAATAACAAGTACATGTTACATGCAGTGACAGTGGGAGTACCCAAAGGAACGAACCGTTCCGATAATAGGGCCCCCTAGTTACAATAAATCATTACAACCAGTGGAGCAGTTCATTAAGTGTCGTGTCCATTATTATTAATAGCATCAACAAGACAAAACAAAACAAAACCCACCCCATCCACCCCAATTGTCAAGCATTGTGTGCCTAAACAGTGAGTATAATCAAACCGCTTCAGACCAGCCCTAACATTTTTTAAGATCAATTCAAGCAATATAGACACAGTCCACAGACCAGTTGAGAACCTCTAACTTCAAAAGATCAACTGCATAATACACTCAACACATAGGCCTTCTATCTTAAGTCTTAAAAAGAGCAAGAGCTGATTACTTCGGGAAAACTTCCGAAAAAGCACAGTCTGAGTCTGCAATATCCTTTAGCCTTTAGAGCAGTGCTGTCCAACCCGCGGCCCGCGGGCCGCATGCGGCCCGCGGACTGATTTTAAATGGCCCGCCAAAGCTAAATCCCAACCGAAAATAAGAAATTGCAAGAACACTTCGAAGCCAAATATCTCACTAAAAACGTGCTTGAAAGTTTATTGATATACTTTTTTGCGCTGAACTACTATAACGCATACCATAGGCCTACATATATGCCATTATTAACTGATTATTACATGATTATCGCCATAATAAGTTAGTAATTTTCAAAAAAGTTTAGTCATTGCTTTTGAGTTTACTGGTGCGGCCCTCGGCGTCAAGAATATTTGTTTCGGTGGCCCGCGGTGTCAAAAAGGTTGGACAGCACTGCTTTAGAGTATATTTTCTAAATATAGCAGTAGACTAGAATAGCAAATTTAGTCTTTAGAGCTATATGTTAAAAATAGCAATAGACTACTATAGCACATGCTTGCACGCATATTACGCCATTTATTTATTGACCTCGATCATCCAGACCGTTGCAAAAATTGATTAAAATAACGAGAAATAGGGATTTCAATGAAATACGAAAAACCAAAGCAAAAAACCCAAGGTCTTCAGGAAAAAACGCCATTTCCCAAGTTCGGATTAAACATCTCAAGATCTTGTGAAAAAACCCAAGGAGTGGTAACACTGATTACGATTACGATTACGATCCAACAACTTCGACACACTACTATGCGCATAAACTATATTATATCAGTAGCTGAATAAAAATTTATGTATACTGTCGTTAACCGTTCTAAAGGTGTCTAACGTCAGAATTTTGCAGACAGGGTATAATGACATCTTTTGGCTACATAGGACGTTGGCGCTCATATGACGTTGCCTTGAAGTTGTAGGCATCTTTTGAGTATTAATTATTATTTTATCAAAAATCGCTGCAGCGCAGCAGTGGCCACGCTGGCTTACTATTTTGACGAAAATATCTTTACAGTTTCAATGAATAGAAGTTCAGCTATACGGAGGGGTACCATTTGCAGTGAGTAGCGAATTATTCTCGACCTACATGACATTAAATTGACGGCAAAAATTCATCATAAAACAACAGAAGACTCATGGAAACTCTACATTTGATATATAGTATTGACATAGGCTTTATTTAGTGGAGACGATTCGTTAAGGTGAATAAGCTGGTCTCCCTGACGTGGCTTTTGTGTTGCGCTGAGAAATTTCGGAGATTTACATTACATTACATTAGCCTAAGGTTTCTGGCAACTGTTAGCTGAACCAGAATTTTCTGAACTCATTTTTTAAGACACCTTTTAAAAGCTATCTCACGACTCTATAATTATATTTGTCAGTTTCCCTTGTCAACTATCTTCCAACATTTCAGGCCCACTGCCCATACTTTGGCAATACCAGTCTCAAGCCATCAGAAGAACTCTATGGTCTGGTTTGGTCTGGTTTTGGCTGGCCTCATATGGTATGGTATGGTCTGGGTTGGTCTGGGCTGGGCTGGGCTTGTCTGGACTGGTCTAGTCTGATATGGTATGGTCTGATATGGCATGGTATGGTCTGGTATAGCATGGTATAGTCGAGTATGGTCTGGTCTGGTATGGTCTGATATGGTCTGGTCTGGTCTGGTCTGGTCTGGTCTGGTATGGTCTGGTGTGGTCTGGTATGGTCTGGTATGGTCTGGTGTGGTCTGGTCCGTTATAGTCTGGTCTGGTCTTATATGGTATGGTCTGGTCTTATATGGTCTGGTCTGGTCTGGTCTGGTCTGGTCTGGTCTGATATGGTCTGGTCTGGTCTGATATGGTACGGTCTGGTCTGGACTGAACTGGTCTTGCACATCATATGAAAGAAAAACGACTGAGCAAGACGAAGAATGACAATGGTTTTCTTACATCTTCGTGTGCTAAACTTGTATCTTGTGCACTATGGCTTTCTATCGTCCTAGATTGATTTTTTATTATCTTTGTAATTCAGCCTTGTATCTAAACCTGGATAAAGGATGAGGGCGACGCAAAGATGTCGTCATAATATTATTTGATAACTAAATGCGCTCTTTAGACACCTTTATAACGTCTGAACAGATTCTATATATAACCTATGATTCATTCCTGGTGTGGTCTGGTGTGGTCTGGTCCGTTAGGTTCTGGTCTGGTCTTATATGGTCTGGTCTGGTCTTATATGGTCTGGTCTGGTATGGTCTGGTCTTATATGGTCTGGTCTGATATGGTATGGTCTGAGCTGGTCTGGTACGGTCTGGTCTGGACTGAACTGGTCTTGCACATCATATGAAAGAAAAACGACTGAACAAGACTAAATACTAATACTAAAAAATCTTGTGAAATGATATTTACTCGACGCTCTTCGGGTTTTGTTCTCCCACCTCTTCTACCAGATATCACTCGAGTTACTTCTATGATTATCCCTGGTGTTAATATTACTAATGATTTAAAGTCAACTTCTCATATTAATAATGTCATTAGTACCTGCTCTGGTTCCTTACAAGCAATTAGAGTACTTAGACTTCATGGCTTATCTAATGCTTCCTTACATGAAGTTGCTAGAGCTACTACTGTTGCTAGACTTTTGTATGCCTGGTGGCTTGGTGGACGTTCGCCTCGTCTACTGATCGAGCTAAGATTGATCGCCTAATTCGTAAAATGAAGCGGTTGGGTTTCCTAGACCAAGATTTTCCATCGATTGACATTCTTGTTAAGCAGCTGATCAAAGACTATTTCGCTGCATTAAATTCAACCCTTTTCATGTTCTATTTTCACTATCCCCCCCCAAAAAAAAAAACCTGCAATACCATATGATCTTAGGCCTAGACCACACAATTTTTCACTTCCTACTAAAGATAATAGAAATTTTATTTATCGTATCTTGTTTGATTGTTAACTTTATTATTCTATGACATTGTTGTTACTTGACTTGTATGATTATGTACCCTAATGCGGTCTGTCATTTGGCTTTTGAATAAACGAATATTTGATATTTCATATTTGATATATATATATTATATATAGCATTGTCTTCTTGGCATAGCACCAGCTTACCTTCGGGAGCTCTTTACCCTGAGCTCGGCCTGCTCTGGTCGCCGATCTCTGCGCTCGGCTTCCAGGGGTGACTTTGTGGTCCCCCGAGCAGGCACTTCCACTAGACAGCATAGGGCTTTCTCGGTCGTAGGTCCCTATCTGTGGAATGGCTTACCCTCTGACTTGCGTTCTCTCCAACGGGACATGTCTAGTACCTTTTATAAGAACCTCAAGACTTTCCTTTTTGACCGGGCTTGGGTCGGGAGAGCCTCTGAGTAGTCGCCTTGAAGGGGCGCTATATAAATTTCGTTGATTGATTGATATATATATATATGTATATTATATGTATATATATATGTATATATATATATATATGTATATATATATATATATATATATATATATATATATATATATATATATATATATATATATATGACGAAGAATGACAATGGTTTTCTTACATCTTCGTGTGTTATACTTGTATCTTGTGCACTATGGCTTTATATCGTCGTAGATTGATTTTTTTCATTATCTTTGTAATTCAGCCTTGTATCTAAGCCTGGATAAAGGATGAGGGCGACGCAAAGATGTCGTCATATTTGATAATTAAATGCGCTCTTTAGACACCTTTATAACTTCTGAAAAGATTCTATATATAAGCCTAACCTATAATTAATTTTGCGTTGTCCATGATAATCAACCAGTTTTTTTTCGAGTGAGGACAGTGTAAAACCTGGATAAAGGAGGAGGGCGACATCAAGATGTCGTCATATTATTTGATAATTTAATGCCCTCCTTAGACCCCTTAAGAACGCTTTCGACCGAAACTATACATATTCGTCACCAGTTTGCGATAAATAATTGATTTAGGCTTTGCGTATTGCATATCCCAAGTCTAGATAAAGGATGAGGGTGACGATACTCATATTAATTTTTTTATGACACAGCATCGTTGAGAGTAACTAGCCACAACTTTCCAGTATCACATTGCACCATCTAAGTCAGAGGTTAAATCCGTGCTAGGGTAGAAAGATGATTGTAATGATTATTTAGAAAAGTCTGCTACACCTGTGCCACCTACCGAACTCGACTGTAAATATAAAATGAGCACAATGGCTTACAGCGTCGGTGAGCAGATCAGCCAGCGAAGGAAAAGATCGATCACGCGACCTCATATGCCGTGACTGAGAAAGTGAAATCGCTAGCATTTCATACCCAAGGGTTACTCTCGGGGTTACCTTTTCGTACTTCTAACGTATACACTATATGATCTCATGACAAACTTTGTAGAATAGGTGTGAAGGTAATTTGATTTTGTCTGTCACTATCTCGAGGAAGAGCTTAGCATACTTACGCTAATAACATGCTTAGCATACTTCTTAGCATACTCGCTTACGCGTTTCAATATAGCACTTAATATGCGCATTAATATATAGCATTTATTAAGTTATTATGCGCATTAGATAAATATATATCACTTATTATGAGCAATAGATAAATATACAGCACTTATTATGCGCTCAATGTCAGTGAATCTGTTACTTCGGCGCTGTATTAATAATTATTGTGTGCGAGTAACTCGTCAAGTGTCGTTATACAGAGTCATCTCAGGACGCTGGAACCCGCAATCGGTGGTTATAGATCCAGCGTTAAAATAAGTGATGTTGCAATGTTAAATTTTTCGATTTCATATCTGGAAAATCAATCTATAGCCAATCACTTTCCCTTCTACGTATACTTTTAACTAAGATTTTATGCCACACTATTTTCCTGTTAATAAAAACTTTATGAATGAAACCCTGCTGACCTCTAATGTTATCTATTGACAGCCACAGCGCCGTTATCGTCATACACAATGCAGCCATCAACGGCCGCCGCCTTTGTAGAAAGTTGTCTTTAGGAATGTGAGCATTTTAACCGGAATAATTACTGTTCTGAGCTATAATTACTACTAAGATTTTTAGCAAAAACGTTGGAGATCACAGCAAGCTCAAGGCATCGTATGCTAAAATCACGATAGTGTCAAATAGTTGAAATCGGACCTGGACCTCTTTTAGATTACTCTCTGGAATCCCCCTTTGATTTGGTTTGGCCTCCTGGAAATCGGACTTGGACCTCTTTTGGACTACTCTCTGGAAACCCCCTCTGATCTGACGTAGCGCTCGTGAATAGGCTGGTGTCCTGCGCTTGGCCTTCGAGTGGCGCTTTAGAAGTTTGGAGATTACGATTACGATACGATTACGAGAATTCAATGTACTTTTTAGACACCTTTAAAACATCATCAATTGCAAAGTATAAGTTGGCTGTCAACCATTTAATAAGATACATTCTGCACTCATATATCAGTAAAAATCCTAGAAAGTTAAGTTTAGCGATATTATACCAACTGAACGGTGAGAACTACTCATAATAATTTAAGGTTTAGCGTCGCCATCCTCCTTTATCCAGGATTCCTATTCGTAATCTTAAGACATCTACAATGCCCAAAAAGCGAAGTCGCGGGAGGGAACCAGCTCATTCACAGGCCGTCACTCAAAACAAAATCGATAGGCGGGTAGTGACATCCATTACCACCGCTGCCCGTTTGAACTGGTGCCACACCATTTAAGGTCCCTTGTACGGCCCTTGCTAGCCCGAGACAAGCCACCATTGGTAGTCGGTTCCATTACTTAACGATATGTTGTGGCTGCACAGGTCGCTAACGATATCTGACGTTATTACCTTGCAGTTTGTAGGCATGTTTTGAGTACTAATTAATATTTCATCACAAATCGCTGCAGTGTATTAGTATATTTGAGGAACATATATCTTTACAATTTAAGAGAACAGAAGTCCGGTTTTACACAGGGGTAAAATTTGCAGTGAGTAGCTAATTATACTCGACCTACATTTCATTCAATTGACGAAAAAATCATCACTAAGCAACAGAAACTAATTGAAGCTTTACAAGTAGGCCTAGTGCTGTATTGACGTAGGATTTACATGGCGGAGACGCCTCGTTGAGGTTTTTTGGCAACTGTTAGCTGAGGTAGAATTTTCTCAACCTAAAGCTCTCAGTTTTTAAAACACCTTCGAAACGCTATCATGCGATGCTATATTAAATTACTCGTTAGCGGACTTCCTTAGTTCGACGTTGGGGTCAAATATTAAATCTGTCTTCAAAATGTACAGGCCTATTGAACATTGCTTGTAAATACGATATCTATAGATGGTTTTATGTAAATGTAGATAGATGTGAAGCTTTGTACAAAAACCTGTAAATAAAATTCAGAAAAAGTTGTTAAAATGCCTAAATGGCCACCCAAAAACATGAATGGAGAGCCTTCAAGGCTACAAAATCAATCTTAAAATGAAAAAGGAGCCTTTTATGGCCAACAAAAGAACCTTTATGGAAAATTCAAAAAAAAAAGAAAAAAGAAAAATATACAAAGAAAATGAAAACAGAAAAGAGCCAATATGGACAAACAGAGCCCCTATAGGCCAAAGAGCTACCTAAAGGAAAAGAGGCCAACTGGCCAATTGAATAATGATGCATGTGTGTGTTTGTATATATTAGTACTGGTATATAAATATAGGGCCTATATATAAATATATATATATTAAGTATTAATCTGCATATTATAAAAGATCGACAACAACTATAACTGTTAAACATTGCCGTCTCAACAACCTATCACTGCTATCAGACATGGAATCAACGACAACGGCGAATGGAAAGAAAACTGACTGAAGAAAGTTACATGAAAATGAACTGAGATGCATGAAAAACTTTAAACGCGTCAACGGCCTTTGTTACCTTATAACAGTGGTGCACAACCTATTTCGGCCAAGGGCCACTAAACGATTTCTTAAACCCTCGGGGGTCCAAACAAGTGAGACGACTTAGTCCACATGAATTCATGCCAAATCTTACGAAGATGTTGTGCGCAGTAAAACTTATACGCTGTGTCCCAATTGAACTGATACCCTTTTTGTTTTGGTTTTAAATCTGTAAATTCTAAAAATAATTTAACGAAATTTCACAAATTGAAAGAGGGTTTTGTTTTGGTTTTAAATCTGTAAATTCTAAAAATAATTTAACGAAATTTCACAAATTGAAAGAGGGATATATTAGCATTATTTCTATCGATAGAGTCTAAAGTTATGAACATTCAAAGTTGAACAAAAAAATTCGAACTTTCAACATGTAAAAGACAAAATTATTTTTTTGCAAACTGCATACCTTGACTTCATTTCCATTTAAGCAGGCGATAATAAAAGAAAATGCTTTCAGTAAAGATGACTTAGAGTTTGATTAAAATTTTAAGACGAGAAAAACATTACGGAGCAGAAAGGTTTTGGAAGGAATTTCATATAGGCCCCTACCTGCAGGACAGTGCTCCAGCTCACCGAGCCAGAGAAACTGTGGATCAGTAGAAACTCCATATTTTATTTCACTCACTCTTTGGTCCCCAATAGCCCTGATCTCAGTCCGCTCGACTACAAGATATGAAGCATCCTTCAAGAACGTGTTTATTAAACCCGTGTACGCGACTTTGATCATCTCAAGCAGCTATCGTTTGTTAGGAATTTCCATTTTGAGCAAGGAATTGTTGATCGTGCAATCAATGAATGGCGATATCACCTTAGAGATGTATTCGAGCTAATAACGGGCATTTTTAGCATCAATTTAAAGAACAACATTTGACTCAGATTAACTTTAAATGTTGATGCCTTTATGTTTTTACCGATTTGTAAAGTTTAATAAAAAAAAATTAGAAATGAATTTTTACATGTTAGAAAGTTCTAATTTTATTTGTCCAAATTTGAATGTGCATAACTTTGGACGTTGTTGATAGAATTTGATTAAATTTTCGGAAAATGTTGATAAGTTATTCCTCTTTCAATCTAGAAATGTCAATGAATTTATTTTTAGAATTGACAGATTTATTGTCAAAACAAAAAGGGTGTTAGTTCAATTGGGACACAATGTACAAAGGTGAGCATAAAGAGGTACAGAGAAGACTACATTACGGGGAGTTTTTTTCCAATGATCGCAGTGCGCAAGTCACTGTACACGCTTGCTGTCAGTGTCGGCTCTTAGTCGCATTTCCTGTTGGTCATCGCGGGCCACAAGAGGACTCGTCGCGGGCCGGATTTGGCCCGCGGGCCGGACGTTGTGCACCACTGACCTAAACCCTAGGGCCTATTATATTACTATACGCTCAGAGGTGCGTGGGACGCAAGCTTTAACCAGTGTAGATGTAGGCCTAAATGTAAATGTAAATCTTCGGATTTCTCAGTGTCACACAAAAAGACCAGCTTATTCACCGGCGATATCAAATCAAGTCCGCAATAGCAATTCCGGCTGCCTTGTCCGTCCCAGTGCCAGGTCAGAGTCTGGGGAGGTCAAGCCGAGGAGACAGCAGGGTCTGCCAGGATGCAACGGTGGTAATGGGTGATGATGGTGCATGGTTGTGTGGAGGCGCAGGAATCGAATCAGGATAGGATAGCTTGAAGAGTTCGATTTTCAGTCGTTAGTGGAAAGCGGCGGCGGAGAGTGCCAGCAGAGGAGAGGTGAAATTAACAGGCGAGATAGGAGGATGAGTAAACTGGCGGAGATCTTTTGGAAGATCATTCCAAAGAGCCGGTGCAGCATAGCCTATATAGATAAAGACGATTAAAGTGATGTTATGGAACCCCAGTTCAAAACATGGGAGTATGTGTATCCACTCCACTCCCCAAAATCACGTGATTCTGTTATTTAGACGCTCTCATATGCTGACGACAAAATTTAATATCGTGAGCATGTGAAACTACTTCATATATAAGATCAGCAATAGTACAAGTGTATATAATTAGAGGATGAGCGTAAAATACGACAATACTCTAGAGTAGATACGTTAAAGTGCTAATATTGTTATAATGGTGGTATGCATGTTCAATACAGATTAATATATCTATATATCTACATATATAGCTGTATGTATGCACATATGCATCATTGTTCATTTTGACCATATGACTTCTTTTCTTTTGCTCTTTGCAGTGGCGTCACTAGGAGGGTGCGGGGTGCGGGCCGCAGCGGGTGACACCTTCAGAAGGAGTGACACCAAAACTGACAAAGTGACTCTCTGGAAAAAATTTGCAGAGTTTCAGCAAAAATTCAGTAGGCCCTATTTTTAAAATAAAAATAACAGATAACAACAAAAACATTTTTCCTAAGTCCAGCTTACATGTACGGTATCAGTATCAATTTACAAAAACATTACTAAGGATAGTTGCAGTCTGGTAAGGGACTAATTAGGGTCCATGGGGGTGACACCATGACTTATCGCACTGCATGGGTGACACCAACCCTAGTGACGCCACTGGCTCTTTGGCTTAGGCTAAAGGCTTCTATTTAACCATATCGGTTCTTTTCTATTAGCATGTTCTTTATATATTTTTCTTTTTTTTATTGGCCATAAGGTTCGTTTGATGGCTTGGAACTGGCATTGCCAGAGTACGGGCATTCGCCGAGTTATGGAACGAATTTTGAAAGGAGTTGAGAAATAAAAGCGGACAAATGTAATTATAGAGTCGTTTGATAGCGTTTCAAAGGTGTTTTAAAAGCTGACAGTTTGAGTTAAGAAAATGTTTTCGTCAATATAATCTCATGTAGCTAGGTCGACAATAATTCGTTACTCACTGCAAATGGTAGGACCTACCCCTCCATGTAACTGGACTTCTGTTCTTTTAAATTGTACTGTCAAAATAGTAAGTCAGCGTGGCCACGGCAGCGATTTTTTGTAGCCTAACGTCATGTAAGCGTCAGCGACTTAATCATGCAGCCACAATTAAGATGTCGTTACGCGTTGTCTACAAACGAAATGCTGACGTTAGACACCTTTAGAACGCTTAGCTAGGACACTATATTAACCATGTTCAGCAGCTGATGCAAGGAATTTGTATAAAAAGTCCTTGCAGCTGATAGTGTATTGTATTGTTTTGTATATGGGCATTTATAAAGCGCCCCTCGCGGTATAGACCATTCAGAGGCGCTAATGTGATGATGTTTGTTGTTAGAACTGCAAGTGTCAGAACTCTTAGCGTAACACTATTACGTAACACAGCGTTAGACAACCAACTTTCATCACAGAGATTCGAACATTTCAAATCCTCGACCGCCTTAGGTACACCGCACCGGGACCAGACCTTTTACCGGCCTGGTTTCTTAGGCTCGCAGCGCCGTTATACTCCGGAGTAATTACATATCTTGTAAATTTCTCCTTCTCGGCCTCCCATGTTCCAGAGCAGTGGAAATTAGCCATCATCCACCCAGTAGCTAAGGTGTCACAGCCTGAATTGCCAGCAGACTTCAGACCTATCTCACTCACGCCGATACTGTCGAGGACGGTTGAGAGAGTAGTAGTTTCAGTTTAACGACGCTGTGTCATAACAAAGATGATTAGCGTCGCCCTCCTCCTTTATCCAGGCTTGGGACTGGCACTGTCAGAGTACGAACAGTGGCGGAGTTGACGGTTGAGAGAGAGCTGGTCCACCGTTTTATATATTCGGCATTTATGGTCCCTCCCATGCGCAGTCTTCTCGCAGACCAATATGCTTTCAGGCCAACAGGTTCGACTACAGCGGCGCTGTTTTCTTTGCAACACCACATCACGTCTTTACTCCGAACCAACGATTACGTAACAGTGGTGTCGATCGACTTTGCAAAGGCCTTCGACATGGTCCGGCATTCAACACTGGCAGGCCTCCAAGCTGTCATATCTAGAACTCCCTGATAACATCTACAATTGGCTAGTAGAATTCCTCAAAGATCGGCGCCACGCCACTCGTTATCTGGGAGTGCTTTCCACCGTCGCAGCCATAAATGCCAGTAGGCCTATTGTGCAGGACTCTGTAATTGGTCCGCCATAATTCAATGTCAATGGATCGGATCTGCATCCATAACATCAGGAAAACATCATAGTCCAATACGCTGATGATACGTACCTGTTGGTCGGTTCATCGATGAGATCAACTAGGGCCTATTGGTGAGGAGCTCGCGATGGTAGAGAAGTGGGCGGGAGTCAACCATCTCCGTCTAAACCTTCGTAAGACAAAAGAGATGGTAGTTAGGCCTACTCGGCGCCGAAATGTAGAACTGCCACCGTTAATAGAAGGAGTTGAGCGGGTAACGTCAATGAAGATTTTGGGGGTAATCATGGGTGACGATCTCCGCGCAGTCGACCACGTAGAAGCGGTTCTGGTCTCGTGCACGCTCTGCGCATCTTAAAATCGCATGGCCTTCAACAAGAGGCCCTGCACTTGGTCGCCGTCGCAACAACAGTCTCACGAATGTTGTATGCCGCACCTGCTTGGTGGGGCAGAACCTCTGCAGAAAGAAACTTTGGAGACTCCTGTCGAAAGTCGAACGAGCTGGATACCTGAGAGACAATACGCCGAATGTTGAACAGTCGATGAGAACTGCTGATATGCGTCTGCTCTCGGCGGTGTCACAAAATCCGTACCACGTACTGCGTGATTTGTTCCCACCCCAAATCACACGAAAGTATAGCCTCCGTACGCGTCCACATGACTTTGCCCTGCCTCCCAAGGACGATACTAATTTTATTTTTAGAGTTCTCTACGATACCCTAAAGTAGAATCCGGTTTCTCCATTATTCATTTTTATTTACAGTCAAGCGACTCTGGATTCTATTATTATTCTAAACTTGTGTTTTGTACCATGTTGCGATGTGACAACGTGTGGAATTACTAAACGAATCAACTTACATAATAACCGTTGTACGTCTGTCTGTCTGTCTGTCTGTCTGTCTGTCCCGTAAACAAACACTATTGTGACGTCACTATACTGCCGCCTTGGCGACGGTTGTCTTGACGGTTGTCTTGACGACGGCTATAGGCCTATAATATGACGTTATTAATAATTGTTTTTTATATACCGTGATTTTTCACGGGTTTACAGCTAGTAATAATAATAATAACAGAGGTCACTCAGAACTGTAAATTAATTTATTACATAGGCCTACATTGGCATTAGGCCTATGCATGGTCTATAAAAAATTACTACAAGCTAAAAAGTTGAAATAAGAAGCTATTATACTATTAATATTTGAGGCCTATCAGCTCACCAGTTTATCCAGAACATTAATAACCCCCACTTCTTGCAACCGTGGCAGCTTTCCACTCACGACTGAATATCGAGCTCTTCAAGCGCTCCTATCCTGAATTTACTCCAGCGCCACCTCACGACGACGACCACCGCCAACGATTTCTACCGTAAACCCGTGCTGTCTCCTCGGCTTGACCTCACCGGATTCTGACCTGCCACCGAGACGGTCCAAACGACCTGGTTATTGCAGACATGGTTTGATATGGCGCCAGTGTTTAAACTGTTCTCCCTGATGTGACTTTTGTTTGGCTCAATCACGTACATTACATTGTTTACATGTTGACAGTTGGATCCATGGATAATCCTTTGGCCGTCTTAGTTTTTTAGGCGCTGTTGTCATAGTCATATCGCTATTAGTGTTCGGCGTAGGCGTCTTTTGTTTACGGCGCATGTGTAGACCTTATGTTCATATTCAGACTAACTACGCGTCGAGTGTTCATTCCTGATGACGTATTAAACGTTCATAACTTTTACGTTAACGTACTCAAAATATTATAGTGCAGCATAAAATTACAAGCTTGGCTTACTATTTCACATAAATTCTTGCACTAAATGGATGTAAAACATGTATTACGTCTTCATAGTTTATTAGGAGTGAATGTATGCCTGCATCGGCTGCTAGGTGACGCTAAATGCAAAAGTGACGTATTTAAAGTAATGTTGCATCTATGTTTACAATGTTATCTATGGACATTAATTCTATCGTTTTGCGGCGTCAAAGTTAAGATTTTAGGTGTTTCACAGCGATTTTTGCGATATTTAGTGCGAATGCAGTATGAAATTATTAAATTGATTATAAATTAGGGACGTTCTGGTGATATTACAGTGGAAAATAGTCTGGAATGGGAAATACGAATCAGACAGGTAGGGAGGGCACCCTTCGTCGGATATATTTTGCATTACTATTATTGACTTGTAGTGTAATGTAAAATTCTGCATCGCGTCAACACCAGCTGAAACTTAAATGGAGAACCGGCATAGGCAAAACACTCAGTCGTACAGAGTGGGCAAAGTAAAAACCGATGTGTGTTTACGCCAATAATGCCGAACACCGTATTGAATTTGAAGAGATTTTCGTTATTCTACATCCTGATGGGTTCGCATATTATCAAAGACTGCCGTAAATTCAACTGTGAGCCTTTAATTAGCGGTTAATAAGCTTGCATGTATTGCATTTGAACTCTTTGTTGTGGGTGACAGTTGAATGTTTACGTTCGCAGGAAATAAAACGGATGTAGTGTATGACTAATGCAGTTTAACCGTCACATGTCAATGTGTTGGCAGACGTATACATGCTCAGTCATAAGGTTTTGCGTAAACCATTACTGATGAAATCCCCTTTGGATTATTGGAAGGGAATTTTGTGTTTAGAAGTAAACAATGGAAACAGTAAAAGCTTGAGCTGGAAGTCATAAAGGAACTTTAACAGAGTCGTACATGTGAGTTATTTATTAACCAACGTTATCTTTCAGGTTTCCCCAAGTCAGAATTTACCGATACAATACTATACAACGTTTTGTGCTTGCTGTGTGTCTGGGTTGTTCATGTCCTGTGAAGAACATGATTCGATTAATTGGCAAATTATTTACTAGCATTAGTGTCACCAAGTACTATTGTTACTCTGATTAGTAGTAGTCAATATAACTAGCAGTAATGTTACCCTTAAGTAGTATTACTACTGTTATTAGGCTTTTAGTAATGATGGCTTAAGTATTAGTACATTGGATTCTTGTTGAAACAGACTTCGTGGCATTCAGTGGCTCTGGCTATACAGTCAATGGCTCTGGCTATGCAATCAATGTCTGTGGCTTTACAATCAGTGTCTCTGGCTTTACAATCAGTGGCTCTGGCTGTACAATCAATGGCCCTGGCTATGCGATCAGTGGCTCCGGTTATGCAATCAGTGGCTCTGCCTCCTCTGTTTGGTCTCTCTGGCAACCGGACTCGGACCTCCAGTGGACATCGATCTCTTGATACGATGCAGCGGTTGTGAATAAGCTGGTGCTCTGCTCGGGGCTTTGGATTAGCGCTTTAGAAATTTGGAGTGTACGATTACAGTTACGATGACGATCAGGGTCATGAATCCCAAATGTTGTTTGGAAGAGGATCTCGGTGAAATAGGACATCATTGTAAGGTGGTTGTCATAAGGTTTGAAATGGGTTTCTGGTGTATTTATCCAGGCACTTCTGAATTGCCTTTCACGAACCTGTCACAAGCACTTCTTGCAGGCCATTCTGGTGCTATTATTTTGAAAGAATGACAGGTCTTTCTAAATGCAAACGAATGCTTTGATGGTGTACGAACACGACACTTCCTTGTGCCTACTCATTCCTCAGTTCTGCAGTGGTTTGTACTGAGTGCTGACACAAGTTCAAAGTTCAGAGATCTCGTGTCCTCAGAATGGATTGCTGTCGTTGTGTCAGTGTGTCTGCACCTCATCGTAACGATCCTCCAGACCAATGCTTCTGAGGACTTTCTATAGAGATATGTCAATAACTTTTGGAGCATCTGAAGGACTTTTCTACAATGAATACCATATACATTGTGGACTTGTTAATGCAAACTTTGCATTGCAAAGTCACTGGGGTCACATTTTGGATTCATGACCCTGATCATCATCGTGTAATCTACACTCAAATTTCTAAAACGCTAATCCAAAGCCCCGAGCAGAGCACCATCTTATTCACAAGCACTGCATTGTGCCAAAGGGTCCGAGTCTGGTTGCCAGAGAGACTAAACAGAGTAGGCAGAGCCATTGATTGCATAGCTAGAGCCATTGATTGTATAGCCAGAGTGACTTTGCCTTATTTTACAGCACGTAAGCCAGACCTCACGTAAAGTGATAATAGGGCATAACCGAAATCCAGATCGGTAAACCGATTCTGCCGATTTTTGGACAATCCTGAATTATCCGGAATGTCTAACCCAATGATTAATAACGGTTGTTTTTCGATGGTTTCACTATGGACTAATAACAATTTATAGGCCACTCACATATAAAATATAATTTGGATTGTTACTACTGTACTTACTAGGTCCGTCGATGACCCCAGAATAACAAGGCACCCGTTTGAAGGGTCACACTGTGTCCTTCACACAATCTACTCTGTATCTGCCATAGGCGGTGACCGTTAGGCCTGTCAATCAGTGAAGAAATATATCGTGGTATAGGGAAGAGGGTGACTGACTGGCCGTTCTTCAATCCTATCACATGTAGCTGACTCCAAGCCATTAGCCAGTGATGACGAATTAGGCCATAGTGCATAGATTTCAGAGGCTTTGCTTTTAATCAGAATCGGCAAACAATGGCGTATACTATTCGGTATCCGGAATTGGCAAAACAACCAAAATCAGTTATACCGTAAGGGATAATGCTGAGAAAGTCAATATTTAGCTTCGCCTGGAGTTTTCTTACAGCTTGTTAACCGGTACGGTGTGTCAAGTTAGTAAGTTTGGGGATATAACACCACTTTGCGCTAGGCAGACTGACACGTAAACTGGGAACACGTGAACGAGTCCAATCTGTAAACTAACCTTATGACTTCTAAAGTGATCATCATTATCATAACATACAAGGCACCAATCACTGGTGACAACAGATGAAAGAAGAGTGTGCAGTTTTAATCCATCAGAGATGACCAGTGAAAGTCTAATAGCTCAGAGAAACAAGAATTATACAGACATAGATATAATGGTACAGCCATCTGTTATTAACTAACGTGTGATTAGCAATTGGTTAATAAAAGAATGGACTTACTTACTTAAGTCAAAGCAGAATCAAATTAAGGAAGCGTAATAGTAGTAAGGAAGTGTAATCCTAGTAATCCTGGTAATGAAGCATAATCATAGTAATCGTAGTAAGGAAGCGTAATCATAGTAATCTGTAAAGAAGCGTAATTATAGTAAGGAAGTGTAATCATGGTAAGGAAGTGTAAACCGTTGGTGGAGTCAAGTTTCTTGATCCGATATCCAAAAAAGTAACCTCTACAGTACTGCTCTTCGTCTGGTATAATTATATATTATAGGGAGATTGCAAGGCTATAAAAGGTGTTTAGGGGACTACTCTTATTCTTCTGCTATGTGCACGTTTCGTCTATTCTTCGTTTTTACAGTATTTGTATTTACTGTATCTGTTTCCTATGTTCGGCTTTATGTGAAATAAAGTATATTATATATATATTTTTATAATATATATATATATCGAAAGTATGT
The DNA here is from genome assembly GCA_963556255.1 of Allolobophora icterica. Lineage (NCBI taxonomy): Eukaryota > Metazoa > Annelida > Clitellata > Crassiclitellata > Lumbricidae > Allolobophora > Allolobophora icterica. The sequence continues at coordinate 65,217,716 of OY744608.1, forward strand.
AGAATTCATAATTCTCATCCTTTGCAACTTGCATATACGGTATACCCACTGGTTTCTGGAGTCTCTGCTCCATCAGAATTCAACCTCATGGCTTCTCCAACGGACTGTGATTCTCGACTATGATTTGACTTGAAGTGACCATCAATTGATGCCTTGGGCTTTATGATAACGGCGCTATAGAAGTCATTCGATTAAATAAGATTAGATGAAAACGAGCCGACTTGTTTTGTTTTCAATTAAGCACCTGTTGTGCCAGTGGTCTACAATGCTTATGCCACACCTAGAATAAAACATATATTTATACACACAAGAGAGACTTAATATGTATACCTATATATAAACAGAAATTTTATATATATATATACAGAGATTATATATATACGCACAGAGATTTTATGTATATATATATATACACAGTTTATATATATGCACGGACACACATGGGTTTATATATTTATGTGCATATATGTTTATTTGTACCAGTATGTACACTTCCTTAATCCTTATTCGTGCATTTGTACTTGTGTATTTATTATTATTATTATTATTACAGAAGTTTTATATAGCGCCCCTTCAAGGTTATCTACTCAGGAGACAGACATGTAGACATATCTAAAATGTGTATAATTATATACTTATGGATATAAATAGACCTACGAGGATGTATAGACATTTGTATAAAATTATGGTTAAATATTATATATATATACATATGTGAATATATATATGTATACATATATATATATACATATGTGAATCTATATATATATAAATGCATAAGTATGTGCATGGGTGAATATTTATATATATGTATGTACGTACCGGGGTATATGTATGTATGCATATATATATATATATTATATATATATATATATATATATATATATATATATATATATATATATATGGTGCTGCCCATTAATGCTGAATATTATCAATGGCAGCGGCGAGTGCTGCCGCCTGTCGGTCTATGAATGATAGATGCTGTGGATGGAGCTAAAGCTTCAGGCTGCTGCTGCTGCTGTAGCTCAGGAGCATCTCCATCTCCCTCCGGACCCACTGACTCCACCAGAAATCATCAGCCATCATTGCCGTTTGCCCTGCTGCTGCTGTATCCGCTCGGGATGCAATGCGGGAACGATTGCATATTTCTGCATACTCGCTCGCCCGCGTTGATTGCGAGCTGGCGACACGAAGAAGTAGGAAGAAGAGTAGTCACTTAAGCGAACCGGATGCTGAAGTACTCGCGTACACTTCAGTGTGAAGTGTTCGGACATGGCAGTCGATTGGTAAGAGTGCTCGCCTCGTAATGGGGAAAGTACGGGTTCGAGCCTCTTCCCCTTAGACGGTACTGTGTGTGACCTTGAGAAAGTCCTTCACTCACAATTACTCGGTGCCATCGTTTGATACTTACTCTTTAGATAGTAAATGTTTAATAATAATAATAATCATATGAATGTTTTTATGTATGTATGTATGCATGTATGTATGTACATATAATGTGTATGTATATTATGGCTATCGGTTGATGCTTGGTCATTAAATAGTAGCACTTAATAAGTGCTTAATAATAATAACATTAATAATAATAATAATAATAATAATAATAATAATAATAATAATAATAATAATAATAAACAGTATGTGATTGATGTAGTAATTTTATAGCCAAACTTGCTGGGGACCTGTAGGCTGTAGTGTAAGAGAAATCTTTAAGCATCTCTCTGTCATGGTGAGGATTTGAACCACTTCACTTTGGGCTATTGTGATTGTGTAATTTTGTAATTTAAGCTAACATTTATAAAGTGCCGCCATTTAAAGAATAAACTCGTCAGTGGCCATCCAGAACTAGTGGAATCATATTGCTCCAGTGCATTGCATTCGAGTAGCTCAGAGCGTTATCGATGCATGCTCGGAGCAGACTTCGAATGCTCCTCAGTTGTCAGGTATGGCTAGGATTTTCTGTAACTCCATTGAAAGGGAAATTCCCTTAAACAAGGACATCGGAAAGTATTTCGATATGGTGTATTTATTGCAGACAGACAGACAGACAGGCAAGCAGGCAGGCAGGCAGACAGTAGCAATCAGGCAGACAGAGAGAAACACAGGCAGACTGGCAGACACAGACGGACAGAGAGAGACAGACACGAGGACATGTTAGAGGCAGACTGACACACAAACAGTTACGGAGAACTAAAAAGACAAGAAGGCTGAGAGACAGAGACAGACAGACTCAAACAGACAGACACACATAGTTACAGAGACCAAGAGCCAGGGAGAGCCCTATGAACAGAGCTGTGCCCATTGTCCTAAGCCACTGATGAAGTCATCATTTTGTAGTGGTGGGGCCCTCGGGCCTAAACAGTACTCTGCCCTAAACGGTACCTGGCCCTAAACAGTACCCGGCCCTAAACAGTACCTGGCAGTAAACAGTACCTGGCCCTAAACAGTACCTGGCCCTAAACAGTACCCGGCCCTAAACAGTACCCGGCCATAAACAGTACCCAGCCCGAAACAGTACTGGGCCATAAACAGTACCCAGCCGTAAACAGTCCCCGGCCATAAACAGTACCCAGCCCTAAACAGTACCTGGCCATAAACAGTACCCAGCCCTAAACAGTACCCAGCCATAAACAGTACCCAGCCCTAAACAGTCCCCGGCCCTTTCTTTAATTCTCCTATCCGACCAACAGATATATTTATAATTAACGATCTAGATTTCTCCAATGCCGGACGATTTCGAAGCCCGACGGGATCGAGGTAGGTGGCGCCACTTCCGATACTATGTCCAGTTTCGATCGGTATGGTAGGGTCCCTCAGGGTACCCCACCGCTCCAGTTCCGCTTTGATGGGTCAGTGCCGTAGGGGCGATGCTAATGGTTGGGATCTCGGTGTGTGATTTTTCTGCCCTGGGATGATCTCAAGGTTTCCGTGTTTCCCCTTTTGGACCAGGGAATGAACGAATTAAATAATCAATTAACGACTGGATAAATGAATTAACTTGGAGTCTCTTTCTATCTGTTTGTTGGTTTCTGTATATCTTCCTCATTGCCTGTCTGTATCTATGTGTGCATCCTTATGTGTATGTTTCTATGTCACGTCTGCCTGCATGTCAGTCTTGTCTGTCCGTCTGTCTGTCTGTGTGATTGGCTTTCTGTCTAGCTGTCTGTATTGACTTGTATTGTCTTCCTGCCTGCCTGCCTGTCTGTCTGCCATTGTGAGTTCTCTGTCTCTTCCACTTCGTGTGTGTGCCTGCTTGTATGTGTGTATGTTTGTATGTATGTGTAGCTGCTTAATAAACTTTTCATGTGTGTGTGTCTGTCTGTTTGTCTATGTATCTGTCTGTTTGTGTGTGGGTCTGTCTATGTATCTGTCTGTTTGTGTGTGGGTCTGTCTATGTATCTGTCTGTTTGTGTGTACATACGGTATGTCTTGTGTGTGTGTGTGTGTTTGTGTGTGTCTGTGTGTGTGTGTGTATGTCTGTCTTGTGTATACCTGTGTCCGTCCGCCCGTCTCTGTCTGTCTGTCTGTCTGTCTGTCTGTCTGTCTGTCTGTCTGTCTGTCTGTCTGTCTGTCTGTCTGTCTGTCTGTCTGTCTGTCTGTCTGTCTGTCTGTCTGTCTGTCTGTCTGTCTCGTAGTGATCCCATTAGATGCTTTTGTGTCCATATTCTCTGAAGCTCTTCACACGTTATCCTGTTGCCATAAAGCATCTGAGTCTGATCTGACTTCCTTGTTCTTGTTGATCTGAAATATGGGCCAAGTCACACTGGTAGGAATCGGGTCTGCTTCGAGCAGATACCAAGTGTAGCTGTAGACAACAGCTATTATTAAATATTATTATTATTATTATTATTATTATTATTATTATTATTATTATTATTATTATTATTATTATTATTATTATTATTATTAAAGTAGTTTTATATAGCGTCCCTTCAAGATTGCCAGCTCAGGAGCACTCCCAACCCAACCACAGTACAACCCAGTGGACCAATGTAACGAGGTAATTATGCACAATTAAGTTCGTATTGTATTGTATTGTTTCACGTCAATCAGTTCACCATACAATCTTTGTTTACCTGATTATTATTATTTTATTATTATTATTATTATTAATTTACATTATTAATTATATAGTAAAAAATAATAATTATTATTATTTTCAGTGCTTCTATTGTTTTGACTATTTTGTGTTATTGCTATCGTTATTATTATTTCATCATTATTATTATTATCATTGTTATTAGTAGTAGTATATTATTGTTATTGCTAATTAATTACGCATTTATTAAGCGCCACTATCTAATCAAGTATCAACCGTTGGCGCTGAGCAGTTGCGAGTGAAGGACTTGCTTAAGGTCATAGATAGTGACCGTCTCAGAGGAGGTGGATCGAACCCGTGTGTGTATGTCTCTCATAAAATGTATAGTATACGGGTGCTAAACCGGTTTCCAAGATGGCGGAGTGGCTTCCGAAAAGGACGTGATATTACGGGCCGGGTGTCAGCAGCGCCTTTGAGAAGTTGTTGAAGGGCGCGGACTCGAAGAGCTTAACGACATCTTGTGGCATCAAAGGCAGTTGACGTCGATGGGAAAAAATTCAGTACAGTATAAGTTATTGAAGAGAGTGTATAAATGTTTGAATAGGTGCGTGCATAGATGGATACAATGGGTGTAGACACTGTGGCCTAGGGACAGACGATTGTGTGAGACGGCACAATGGCCATTCTTACTTGAAGAGGAGACGTTGTTGGGTGCATTGCTGCTAGACAAAATGTGTCTTTGAGTACTCTGTCACCTGTGACTGTTAGGAGACAATACGTGACAGAGAGACAACAGAGTGGTGGACTGGGAGATTGGCTGGCAGACAGACTGACAGACAGACAGACAGACAGATAGATATGGAAAGTTTGGTATGAAGAAGATATACAGTAAGTAGGACAGACAGAGAACTCACAAGGACAGGTAGACAGACAGAGAGACAGACTGACTACGAGACATACAGACAGGGTGATTGAGAAGTGCTGAGTTGGAGGAGGGAACAAAGTTTCAGTATTGATGTGGTTACAGAGAAGTCTTTGTTTCTTTCCAACTGAGAATAGTAAAAGAGGAAGTTGATGACAGCCTGTTCTTTGAAGCTGAACTTAACTAGGATAATACACTACAGAAAATAAAACTCTTGTTCCCTTCACTTGTTAGCATCTGTGTGTGTTTGTTTGTCTGTCTGCCTGTCTTTCTATGCCTTTCTCTCTGTTTCTGTTTGTGTGTCATTGTGTCTGTCTCTCTCACTTTCTCTTTGTCTCTGTCTCTCTCTGCCTGCCTTTCTCTGTCTCTTTCTTTCTCTGTCCCTGTGTCTCTGTCTCTTTCTGGGTATGAGAAACTTTCCCAGGGTCTTGGAATTACTGAAGTAGCACTTGTTCTTCTTACTGTTTGTGTTAGTATGACGGGATTGTGCTATCTGTAAGAGGTAAGAAGCAAGCATGCACATTTGGTAAATATGCTTATCAGGATTAAGTAAACAAATAGCAGTGAAAGTTTTATCATACCAACAGGTAACACTGCTACCTTTTTGTTAATAAACAACTAAATTAGATAAATTAAATGCCCTCAAATTAAATAAACAAATTAAATGCCCTCAGATAATTAAGTGGTTCTGGTGCACGATTGGTTGATGTCATGTGTTTGAGACGATGCTATTATATAAGTTGCTAGTTAATAAATTGTTCATTAAAAAATACTAAAAGATCTTTGCTACAGTTGTTACTTAGATGACTATTTGACCTTCGATAATACCATGGGATCATTGCTCATAATAGATAAACAATGGAATGAGTCAGTCGATATATGTAGGAATGGGCGTATGAAGACAATTTATGTAGCACCATCGAGTACTTAACATTATTATTATGCACTTATTAATTGGGGTTTGTAATGGTCTAGTGGTTAGACTGCTGGACTGTCAACTGTGAAGTCTGGGGTTCAAATCCCTGCTTGGGCAGAAATTTGGTTTGAGATTTCTGCTCCACCTGAACCCCGTAGCCAAATTGGTTATAATGAGTACACTGACCAATGACCATACGCTGTCGGTGGGAAGATGATCCGGCGTGGGAGAGGACTGGCCATCCGTCATCGTATGCCGAGTCTGAGAAAATGAAGTCGCTAACACAGTAACACTTCATACCGTGGCTGCCTCTCTTACACACATACCCTTATGTACATACTCGTAGCAAATACTCTTACATGCTCATACGTAAATCCATGAATAAATATGGGCACATACATACGTCATACATCCATGCAAGCATGTATTCATGTCAGTAAACATGCATATGTAGATACACAAGATGCCAAATGAGATTATGCTGTCAGAAGTGAGGTATCTTGTACAGACATCGAGATGGATGGTGGCTTTGAACAAGGACCCCTGTGTAAGATAACGGAGCCATACTTTGATTGTTGCCACCGTTTGCAAAGCCACTGATAAATATAATTACCAAGCGCCACTTATGATTACTCTTGAAACCCACCCTCGATCCCTTCAACCCCTTGCAGTTACTGGCTTGTATACTGAATGAGGCAGTTCTAAGTAAGATGGCTGAGGAAGATCGCAGTGTTTTCAAGACTACAGAAAATAAGAAATGATGACATCAGACAATCATTAGGTATCCAAGCAACTCTCCTAGACAAAGTCGTTCAACGAAGACTCTGATGGTTTGGACAAGTAGAGGAATGCCAGTTGACCGACTACCACACAAGGCACTGCTTGCAAGATTCAAAGGAAAAAGAAACAAAGACAGACCAAGACTATGCTGGATAGATATTATAAATGAGGACTTAACATCACTTGGACTAACACTAAGGGGCGCAATGGACTTGACAAAGACCGAGGACAATGGAGATCATATATTCGAACCCATCGCCGCCAAAATATTTGGCTGACATTGGGGAGAGGGATAGATAAATGGTAGGACTCTGGCCTGAAGAGCATTAGATGTTGAAAAGTCGTCGTTTGATACCAGCCTCCCACTCCCTAGGGGCAACAGTAGAATGAGCAGGCGTCTTACAGACTGCCAGGATGTGTGTTAATTACGATCTTGGTAATTGTACCTAAGTTATGTTTCAGTTGTTTCAATATAACTTACTGCGGTTTATCACTGAGCTTGTCAATAAACACGAATATACTACTATTATCAGGAACTGATGATGACAATGATGACGATACTGTATGAAGGCCACTGATAAGCTTGAATTGTTAATAGACCATTTATATCGCTAACCTGTATAATAAATACCGGTAGTAGGGGTCCACCGGAAATGTCTTTTGCCTCGGCCGGAAATCCCGTTTCCGGAACTAGTCGCCTCAGCAAATACTGTAGACGCAAATAGTTGCAAAGAATTTTTGCTTTAAAAAAAAATTTTTCTTTAAAAACTTATTCAATAAACTTACGTATTTAAAATTATAAATGTTCAGCCTTAAAACAATTACACATCCATTGAATTCAATTCCATTTTCTTGAAATTATGTCAATTTATTGAATTTAATGCAATTTTAGAAAACTTCACAACTGCACAGAAATGACTAAAATTCAAAATGTATCAGTCACTTATTACAAGTTCACAAATTTATTTCGATAATTTTTTATTACATGAAAATGTGAAGCTTCGCATATGGAAAAAATGGTACCCGGTTCGTTTCCGGATCCGGCAAATAGTACATCCAAATACTCGGATTCTCAGTGGAAAATGGCTTTCCGGTAGACCCGTAATAAATAGACTCGGGTTAAAAAAGTGGTTAAAATGGGGCAAAAACAGACAGGTTAGAAATGCTTTCTAGCCATTTCAAATAGGGTTTGAAAGGGTCAACTTGTGAAATGCCTTAAAATTGGGTAGAAAAGGGGTTTGAAATAGTTTCTAACCCTTTAAAATGGTGTTTGAAAAGGGGTTAGAAAGGGTCTTTAACAGAGGTTAGAAAACTGCTTAAAATAGAATAGAAATGGGCTTATTAGGTAAAACGCACTCGGGCGTAGACAGGGATTAAAGAATGGTTTTTGAAATGGTTATAAAAGGGATTCAAATGGGATGAGAAAGGGTTTTAAATTGGATAGAAAAGGGCTTCAAAATGAGTTTGGAAAGGGCTTCAGATGGGGTTAGAAGAGGGCTTCAAGTGGGGTCAGGACTCAGAAGAGGGCTTCAAATGGGGTTAGAAAAAGGCTTCAACTGAGGTTAGAAAAGGGCTTCAAATCGGGTTAGAAAAGGGCTTCAAATGGGGTTGGTGTACTCGTCTTATAGAGTTCACTAGGGTCAGTGAAGAAATTTTCAGAACAAGTTTCTTCTGTGGCTGGGATTTGAGCCTGCAATCTCTGGGTCGACAGTCTTGCGTGTTAATCATTATGCTATCGCACATCTCTCCGTTCTGCGTAATTCGCTTGGGAAATTTCTTAAATGAGCTGAGCCAGCATTTATAAATCCGTGTTAGATTATTATTATTATGCATTTATTAAGCACCACTGTATAATAACGAAGCATCAATCGATGGCGCTGAGCAGTTGTGAGTAAAAGACTAGCTCACGATCCCTACACAGTAACAGTCTCTGGAGAGATGGCTCGAACCCATACTTTTGTAATTACCTGCCCCCTCACTCTGTAGCAAGATACTGAACATTTGGGATCTTGGGACCTTCGAGTTTACAATTTCAGTGGGCATTGTTTTGCCAACTGATGTAATTATTTCAAGTTCTTAGTGACGTTTAACGTTGTGCAGGCCAGCACAGAATGCGCCTCTGATTTGTCTTGCTCTTTACTTCCTCTCTCTGGCAACTGGACTCGGAACTTCCCTTGACCATCTCTGGACAACCCCTCTGACTTGCCACAGCTCTCACGAATAAGCTGGTGCCCTGTGCTTAGCTTTAGATTAGGACTTTATAAATTTGGAGTCTACAATTACAATTACGATTACAATTAAAATTGCAATTGCAGGTTCCAATGACCTCGGCCAGTGTGCCATGAAAGGTTGGCCAATGCTGTTCCACTCGACCCACTGCAACAACATTCAACTGTCACACGACCGTCGCCGCGCTCGACGCCTCGAAACCTTCTGCAACGGTATCTGCTTCAGCAACCGCGCCATCGCCATTCACGAGCGGATCTACCTTCGATTCGTCGAGGTCTCGACGAGCTGGAGCGGCGTCATCCGATTCGGATTCACGTCCCACGATCCCGCGACCATCAACAAGGAATCGTTGCCGCGGTACGCCTGCCCCGATCTAACGAACAAACCCGGATACTGGGCGAAGGCGTTGCCCGAGCGATTTGCCCTTCATGGCAACGTCCTCGTCTTCTACGTCAACCGGAGCGGAGACGTGGTCTTCGGGGTAAACGGGGAAGAGAAGGGAGTCTTCTTCAGCGGTGTTGCGACGAATGTGCCGTTGTGGGCGCTCGTCGATATCTATGGGAATACAACAGCCATCGAATTCATGGGTTAGCTTTTTTTGTGATTGGTTTCGATTTTTTTTCCAATTTTAGCTGTTTATTTCCAAGGTTTAACGTCGTCATGTGACATCAAAGGCCGTTGACAACAATTTGAAAGTATATAGCAGTACTATATATATAGTATTTTATGTATAGTATTTTATATATAGTGTTTTATATATAGTATTTTATATATATAGTATTTTATGTATAGTCTTGTATATAGTATTTTAAAGTTTTCTTTTCTTGGAGAATGTTCTTTTGTTCATTTGTTTGTCATTCAGATGGCAATGTCCTTGTGTTGCTGTTGTATTTTCCTCTGATAACGATTATATTGGATAATGTATACATGTGATAATTCTTCATTTTCGTTTATCTCTTTCAGAAGTAGTTTTCACTCTTCAGTTGATTTTTTGTCTACTCTAATCTGTAGTCTAGCTGCAGCTCTTCTAACACGTATAGAGTTCTCCTCCTACCCTGTGACGATTACTGTGTAGGGACCTTGAGCAAGTCCTTCACTCACAACTGCTCAGCGCTATTGACTGATGCTTGGTCGTTAGATAATGATGCTTAACAAATGCATAATAATAAATACTTATATGTGCGTTTATGTATAAATTTGTGTGGCTCATCTACTCCATCCTACTACATACATTGGAATGAAACTGTGTGTGGTGTGGCGTTGGAGACACCACGCCACATGGTACCATTTGAATAATTTTAAATCTACATGGATGTGAATACATGTGTAAATTTAGTCTCCAAGATGTGTTGCATTGTTAAGTAATTACACATATGTTCTCCAGATTCCCTAACCTAGAAACCAAAACCAAAGCCACTTACAGAAGCCGGACTCTAATGACTAATGTCTGGTTACAAAACACTATGGTATCTATAGAACATTTAACTGTCTCATAGTAGAATGCAGGGGTTACTATTACAGTTACAGACTACAGTTTCACTAGTGTCTGGTTACGACTACAGTCGCAAAATTAGTTCAACTGGTGTCTGGTCTTGTCGGGCATAAGGAAGTGCGGTTGGCGTCAAGATAAGAGGATGATAAATCAGAAGGAGTTGGAGAGGCCAAGAGGATGTTTACTCTTGGTGCCTATAACCGGATGGTTGAAGATGGGGGATGGTTGAGGTTGGGTAAGGGATTCGCTTGTGCACTCGTATGACCTCCGAGTCCTGTTGTATTTCCGTTCTTTTTTCATCTGGCAAAAAACAATTGCATGTTTTTTTCGGAGCGTAAGTGTGGGCGGTAGTGAATCAATGGTTAGTGCACCGGTATGCCAGCCGAGTGGCTTGCACTGTGTGTGTGTTTGAGATGTGCAGAGGTATAGATGTGGGTAGATAGATGGTTTGTATAGATGAGGTAATGATGATTCCGAGTCAGAGCAGGCGTTAAATCATCTCTTGTGTCTGGCTGTACGGATAATGGATAATGTCATGTGTGGGCGAGATCTACCTGGCTTCCTGTACTAAAAGTTGGACTACTTCATCTTATTTCTTCTTACCTACTCTCTCTGCCTCTCCCTGTCTGTGTCTCTGTCTATCTGTCTCTCTTTCTCTATGTGTGCATGTGTGTGAGTGACTCTGTGTCTCTCTTTGTCTGTCTGGCTCTCTGTCTCTCTCTGTGTGTCTCTCTGTGTGTCTGTATCTCTCTGTATCTGTGTGTGTGTGTGCACGTGCGTGTGTGTCTCTGTCCTCAAAGTGCTGCTGTCTGTTATTGTTTTGTTTCAGATCTATTCAGATTACATTAAATGTTATAGTTGCGTTTGTGACAACTGTATTATGAATACACGAAAATTGATCGATTGATTGATTGATTATTGAAGGCAAATGTTTGATATCTGGTCTTAATCAATCATAACTTCTGCTTATGATCCTAATGAAATGTAATTGCAATTAGTAACTTCTATCATGCCGGTATCTAATCTACAAGGTATCAACTGATAGCGCACCAAAACCTAGCGGCTTCTATTTAAATCACGATGTTCATGAATGATTACAAATAATCTCTTGAGTATGTTTTCATTTTTTCCAGACGGACGGCAGTTGAATAATCTGACCTCGATGAGCACGAGCGCGATGTTGCCTCAACCGAGCGTCATCAACACCCTCGACATGACTACCGCCCTTGTCTCATCGCTCTCGCTCGACCCCTCCATGACCTCCAACCTCATTCCGACGTCATCGCAGAGCGTCAGTATGCCCACGATGCCGACCCTCGTCGGCCCCCACTGTATCACGCTTCCCGTCCGCTTCTACGGGCACGTCCCGTTCGACCCGCTGCCACTCCACAAGACGGTGGGTCGAAACATCTGCATTTCCGCGGATCGGACGATCGCAGTGCGACGCGTTGAGGAATACTGCAACAGCTATGTTTTCACCGATCGACCGATCCAGCTCGGCGAGAAGATCATAGTGCAGATCCTTTCGATCGACTATGCTTACACTGGAGGACTGGCATTTGGGATGACTGCCTGCGATCCGGGATCGATCCAGCCAGCCGATCTGCCTGATGACTCAGATCTGCTGCTCGACCGGCCTGAGTACTGGGTCGTGAACAAAGATGTCTGCTCAAATCCGGAAGTTGGGGACGAGCTTTCGTTTGGTCTAACGGAAGAAGGCATGTTTATTTTGTTTTGTTTATTTTTGTTTTGTTTATTTTTGCTTTGTTTATGTTTGTTTGGTTTATTTTTGTTTATATATTTGTTTTTGTATCATTTATGTTTATTTTTGTTTATGGTTTTGGTTATTTTGTTTTGTTTTGTTCATGTTTGTTTATGTTTGTTTTGTTTATGTTTGTTTTTGTTTTTATTTGTTTATTTTTTTGTTTGTTTATGTTTGTTTATATTTATTTTTGGTTGATTTCATTTTGGTGTTCACTTTATGAAAGTGTTATTCTGAATAAGTCAGATGAAATATTAGTGTTTGAAATTATTGTCATACCTTCTAAAACAAGTTAACAGAAAATATATTACTATGAATAAGTTATATGAACTGTTAGTGCTTTAAAAGTGTGGTCATAATTTCTAAAACAAGTCAGCCAAAAATATTATTATGAATAAGTTAGATGAATTATTAATGTTTCTAATCTGTTCTGGTCTTTGTTGCAGGTGAAATAAGGTATGGGAAGAATGGGCTTCACATATCGACCCTGATGCATGTGGACACAACGCTTCCCATGTGGGCATTCTTCGACATTTATGGCAATACACAGAAAATGAAAATTCTTGGTGAGTTACCAGTTGTTACAAGGTAACAATGAGATAATTATGTTCAGAAAAGGTAAAAATATGTAAATAGTAAGATGGCAAGTAAGATACGGCAGGATAATGTGTTATTTGCCCTTATTTCAATGTTAGTCTTCTGTTTGAGCTAAATCCTTGCTGAAACAAATAGCCCAAGATATGTTGTCAGCCAATGGTTTAAGATGCACTCTTAGGTAGCCATGTTTCAGCACCTCTGTGAGGTTCTTTAATGGCTCTCATTAGGTAACCAGATATGTACATAAGTTAGTAAATACTTGACTTGCGCAAATCTTGGTTTTGAGCTCCGAGTGTAGTTCTCTTGAATTCATAACTGGTTGGGTGATATTCAGTGTTTTATTCTATTCTGTCTGTTCGTCTCACAATTTCATTCATTGATTTGTGATTATCTCACAAGTGGTATCACAATGTTTCATATATTCAAACTCAGTATATAGGGCCGTTTCAGCATGCCACAGAACCACTGCCTATGACAGACATAAGATTGATTGATTGGTTGATTGATTGATTGATTGATTGATTGATTGATTGATTGATTGATTGATTGACTGATTGACTGATATGTAGTTATCTTACAAGTGGCATCAAAATGTTTTTGTGTAGAAAACATATACAAACACAACATATGTACAGTACGGCTTCGAGCCTTCTCCCCTGAGACGGTCACTGTGTATGGACCTTGAGCAAGTCCTTCACTAACAGTTGCTCAGCACCATTGATTGATGCTTAGTCATTAGGTATCGATAATAATAATAATATTAATAATAATGAAAGTCCTAAATTACAATGATATCTTGTTACAGAGGCGTTTTATTTCTTTCTCACAGGCGTCACCTCTGGATCGCTTCTTCCGGAACCTTCCAGCTCATCCGGTGGTCAACCATCTCCTGGCCTGACCGTCTTACTCCCACCAGCAATACCTCGCAGCCACTCCACATCTCCGTCAAGGTCCTCCTCCGTATGCGAGGGCTCCCCAAAGCCAGACACGACTCCACCGCCTCGCCCTCCGCCGCCGCGAGCCTCTCCGAACTCAACCGGCTCTCCAGGCGGTATCGTTCCACTACCACTCCTTCCTCCAAAGCAACCGCGACCTGTCTCACAGAATCTCCACCACAGTCTCCACAACGGTTCAAACGCCCCAACCGATAACTCACCCCCGGCCGTCTTTCCACATTTCGGTTCATCTTCGACTCTCGTCGGTGCGTCTATGTATCCGCTTTCGCCGTTTCAACCGCCGGCCGCTTCGCTCACCGCCCGGAAACTTCCGCTGCGCCAGCGACCGGCCGTGACTCCGGTAGTCTTTCCGCAGTCGGACGGAAAGAAGTCGGTCGAGTCGCAGGACAACGCTAACAACGAATGTACAATCTGCTTTGAGAAACCGACGGACTGTGTTCTCTACACGTGCGGACACATGTGTTTGTGCTATGAATGCGCGCTTGACATCAAACGACGGCCCGGCTCGAGCTGTCCGATCTGTCGACAGCCGATCAAGGATATCATTAAGATCTATAGGTCGTGAGGTTGTGGGTGTTTTTGTCATCTATAGTTCGTTGGGTCGCGGATATCGTTGAGGTCGTGGATGTCACTGAGATCTATAGGTTATTGGGTCGCAGATGTCGTTAAGATCTATAGATCGTGAGATCGCAGATATCATTAAGATATGATGGTCATGGGGGCATGGATATCATTGTGATCTAAATGTCATGAGGTGACAGATAGATTTAAGATCTCTAGGTCATAAGGTCACAGATATTGTTTAGATCTATAGGTCACGAGGTCACGCGAACCGAACGTGGCTTTTTAAATCTACAGCTCAGTTAGTAATGGGATGTTGACGATGGTTTATTGAAAGGAGGTGACATCGTAGTTTTTTTATTGTGGCTCAGTAAGTCGTGACTTGCAGCCTGATAAGAATGAATGATGACGCTTTTGGTCATGTCACGTTAGGCCGTGAACTGTGTCGCAGTTCGTGAACTGGCCTAGGTACTTAAGTCATCCAGATCTGTGTTATGAGCTCATAGTTTTCTTGATTTTGTCAGGTGTCATATTTAATAAATTGTTAACGGTAATGAACTCTGTCGTGTGTGTTTCAGGTATTCAGGTAGCTCCTAATTTAAATGCCATGAATGGGTGATGTCTGCTACAACCCCAGGCACCATCTGTTTGCTGCTATGTGACGTTTGAAGTTGCTTTCCTATTGCTTAGTTCGAAGGGCTGGCCTTAGCCTCTGTGACGTTTTGGCACCCCTTAACCCCACCTAATTAAAATCATTTTTTGATTGACTGTAAATGTGAGGGCCGATACCTTGTTACTTCTCAACTCTTGCAAAGCGAAAGGGTCGCATTGAAACGGACCTGTGTATGAATTCTTAGTTTACATGTATGTAATGCTATAAATTATTTTCTAACTTATAATGATAATGGATATTGTGATAAATTTATCACTATTTTCCTAGAATCATTGAAAAATATGTTTGGAAAACATAAAACACAATTTTGCGAAAATGATGCCTCTATATTAATGGTGCGCCTAAATTGCTGGCGCCCCTAAAGTGTAGTGCGATCGATTATTACTATTGCTAATATCATTACTCTTACTACTATCTATAATTTTGTGTGTGATTTCACTCAAAGTGATCATCAACTGGTATCTTTGGCATTATGCTAACTGCACCAAAGAAGACACTAGATTAGCTCTAAAGAATTGATCAGATATAATAGAGGATCAGTCCGGCCTTTTATGGGGAGAGGCCAAGCCACTGGGTTGCCCAAACTGGTTGGGTTGAGGGTTGTCTACTGAACTTGAGGGTGAAGAAGAAGTCATCACAGAAAGGTCATTAAAGATGGGATAGTAAGAAAGTCGTCAAAGAACTGTACAATTTTAAAATGTTGCGAGAAATGTTAAAAGCTAGGAAAAGCTGATGTAAAAAACGGCCGTGTTCCTGTAAAATTGTGCATCTGTCACTTCTGCAAGTTTCAACGAAGTGTTCGTTTGATTTCTTTGCCTACTTCTCTTTCATCTTTCGTTGTCATTTAACGGATCTTTCGTTTCTTTAAATTAAACGCAATTGGAATTTTGTGTCTCAATAGAATGAATACTCAATGTGAAGACTTCGTGTTCAGAAGGACTCCTGAACATTTGTACTTTGTAAGAAGTTTTGGCTTTTTGGCTTATGAAACAAATAAATGATGGACATCGAGGGAAAATTTCTGTTGCATTGCTTCGTTTGGGCTTCGATTTTAGCAACAACAAGAAGCTGTGGTAGTTATTGAAAAATAGGAATTAATTAGGAGTCAATGGTGCCAGTCATAACAAACCAATTGCCATTTGATGCAGTTATCAACTTATACAATATTATAAGTTTCAGTTTGGTGTTGTTCTTTCGATAGGCATTGCTGCCGAACGAGTGATATTGTACCAAATGCGGTTTGTCATCCTGATTCTAATAAACGAATATATTATGGTTATTATTACTATTAAAATTTTTATGTTTCTGGTATTATTATTATTATTATTATTATTATTATTATTATTATTATTATTATTAATATACAGCTGGACTCGGAAATATTTGGAGCACGTGTCAAACTTGTTAATTATCATGGAACATTATACGAAATTTGTATTGTTTTATTATTATTATTATTATTATTATTATTATTATTATTATGTTATTAGTATTATATGTAAGCCCTGAGGATTAAAGAAATATGGGGAGTATTGTTCTGAGTGGCTATTTGTCACTGATATCTTGTTTGGTGGGAAGAGTGCTATTATTAGTAGTATTTTTTTTATATGCCAAAGGAACATAGAATCCCTCAAGATACTAATTAAAAAAGGGAGAAAATCTGGAATGGCAACTACTATTATTATTACTATTATTATTACGATTATTATTACGATTATTATTACAATTATTATTATTATTATTTAAAAATTCTGAATGATTAGTTTTTTGAGGAGTTGAGGGAATTAAATTTTTTATTTTGATGTCGCAGAATAATAAATAGGTTTCTTGACAATGGCATTAATTCTTCTGAAGAAAATTTATTGAAAATCTTGTGTAATTGCAAGGACTGCGTGAATAGGGTGATATTTGGTTAGGAGTAGAAAAACGATCGATTATTGCTATTGCTAATATCATTACTCTTACTACTATTATTATTACTACTACTGTTATTACTATTACTGCTATTTACCTGTCACTACTTATTGATTCTGGTTCTGATAAAGGTTTGTGATGAACAAGTATGTCCATGACACTTTACTCATTTTCGGTGTGCTTCTATGGCAGGAATGTGCAAGTGTAAGGTTGGAACCTGGAACATCTTAGGGACTTGCTTCTTTCTTTGCCCAATTTTTGCCTATTGCCGAGTTCTTGAACGTCAAGATTAAACACCGAATTTCTATTACATCTCTATAGTTACAAACAGTTACTAACAGTTACTATAGCTACAGTTACTATAGTTAGTAACAGCATAGTCATATCTATGATGGACTAAATCAACTGCAGATTATTGTAACTTTGTACTTCTATGAATTTTTGGTTTAATAATTATAGGTGAGGATTTTTGCTTTTCTTTTGAAATGTGATACTGGAGTTACTTTCAGCTAAGGAGGTTTTCACTATTCATATGAGCAGATTTTTCCTGTTCTTTCCTTAACGCAGTTGCTAATTTTGTTTTTCGTTGATGCAAAGACCAAATGATTTGTAGTAATCTGGGATATTTTGAATTCTGAATTTAAGAGTTATTGTTTCCATGACCCCCACTGGTTTGGATTTTGAGTTGGACTTCTGCAGTGGATTACGGTTTTTGACCATGAGTTACCTGCCAGAGTTGGTAACTGTTGGTGACGTTGAGCAAGTTCTTACTACAGCACTGCTTCGCATGATTGTCTCAAGATACCGGGTATTCGCGCTTTATATATTACTGTTGGTGCTATGTTAATGTAAGGAACTTGATGAAAGAACTAATATAACATGAGATTAGGCAAGACCTTGGTTTAAATAGCTTTTCAATCTAATGGCTATGAAAGCGCTCTTGGGTGTAAATTCTTTTTTGAAGTATTTGAAAGGTGCTTTAGTAAGTATCAAGGTAACTAACTGACTAAACGTTGCCTTTTTCACTCCACCTTTCCGTGACTGACCATTAGTTACCATGCCTTCCTTTACTGCAAGTGATTGTGATTACTCTTTCACGTAAACAGCCATTCATGGATACTTTGTGTATTGTGATTACGGCAGGGTATGGTAGCCAAATGGATAGAGTGCTCACTGCTCAGTCTGTAACACGGAGAGTACGGGTTCGAGCCTCCACTCTGGCGGTCACTTTGTAGGGATCTAGTAAATCCTTCACTCACAACTGCTCAGCGCCATCGATGTTCTGTCATATGGTCATGTGTGCACTTCTGAACTTGAAAGGAGGGCAATATCAAATACAGTTGTATTGTATTGTATATTGTATAGTACCAGCAACGGTGAAGAACTTGGTGAAGAAGCTTTTCTCAGTTGCTGGGCTTAAAGTTTGAAACTCTATTCCTGCATCTGTTCATTCTGCTCAGTCTCTTAAGAATTTTAGAGTTTTATTATTATTATTATGATTATTATTATTATTATTATCATCATCATTATTATGTCATATGCGTCACAGCTTAAAACTTTTCGTTTTTTCGGCTGGGTTATCATCCATCATTGACTATCTCTCTTCAGTCTGCACAAACTGACTTTCTGCTATTATTTATCTGCCAACAGATTGGTTTTGGTGCACCATCAGTTGATGCCTTGCGCATTGTCCACCGGCGCAATAGCAGTTAGTGAATATGTATTATTATAGTTACTATAACTCTTAATAGTGTTCTTTCTTTTCCTGAGGTATGTGTGATTCCTCAGGTTGATAAAAATGAGGGATAAAAAGTTTGCATTATTATTATTATTATTGTTTTTATTATTATTATTATTATTATTACATTTATATTGTAACGAAGTCATGGATGCGATAGTATTGAATCTAGGAAACCAAGTTGAGACAGTTCTGTGTGCTTGTAGATAAGCCTGGTTGAGTGGCAGTGGGCACGTTGAAGCCCTCTCAGAAAATGTCCAGGAGACCTGGTTAATGGTTATACAGTAGTCCTAAACTTCCGAATGAATGATAGCCAAAGCTGACTAATTGATCTGTTAATTTATGACGAGCTATTAATGGTTTATTATTATTATTATTATTATTATTATTATTATTCGATTATTATTTGTCGGAGAATAGGTGACTGAATTCTTGTTTTATATTTCCGTTTTTTTGTCATTTTTTGGTGTTTATTTATTTTTAGGAAGGGCATTGGCTTTATGTAGCATTTGGCCAATTATATATGTATTTAATTAATTGATTTATATATATTTATGTGCCTGAATTAATATACATAAATTATATGCATGAATATATGAATAAATATATGTATATGCATGTATGAACACATATGTATAAGCATGAATATGTATATTGATTCATGTGTATTTATATGACTACACATGTAAATAAGTGAATGAGTATATATATGTGTGTGTGTATTCGTGTTTGACTTTGTGTGTGTGTATACATATATACACAAATCAGTATATGATGAATATTCATGAATGTGTGTATGTGTGCTGCAATATTTGCATAATTTATGTGTAAAGAGCCTTGTGAATGGATGTGTTCGTGTAGATAACAGTAATGCACTTTCGCTTAGGGTTGAACTGGTTGCATGATCTGCTATCGATGAAAATATATTATAATTATATCGTTTCGTGTAAATAGAAGATCAGGCGCTGGACTTTTGTCAGAGAGATCTTTCTTATGAAGAATTGACAGCATCATTGTGAATGTCTTAATGGATTTACTTCTGTCCTCTGCCTGTCTGTATTGTATTGTATTGTATTGTATTGTATCTAAACATTTATAAAGCGCCTCTCACAGTGTTCGCTAATCAGAGGCGCTTCCAGTGCGAAAGACCTAGTGAATAGAAAGTGGTTTTAAGACAGCGGAACGAGGCACTTGGGCCACCAGCTAATAAAGAGGCACGTGTCACTGGAGGGAGTTGATTCCATAGAGCAGGACCAATGCAAGAAAAGGCTCGAGTTTTGGCCACGGTGGTCTTGGCGCGTGGTACAAGAAGATCATGGCGATTAAGCGATCGCAATGGACGGAGGGAAGTAGCTGAAACTGGCAGACGAACAATGTCACAGAGGTACTTGGGTGCTAAGCCTGTACAGGACCGAAGGACTGCTGAATCCGAGCAGTAAGGGGAAGCCAATGAAGATTATCGAACATGAAAGACGAAATATGAGACCAGCGAGGAAGTCGGGCTATTAATCTGGCCGCAGCATTTAAAACAGTCTGGAGGGGGGAAAGACGGACTTTTGGCAGCCCAATCAAAAGAGAATTCCAAATCTAACCCTGTCTGTCTGTCTGTCTGTCTGTCTGTCTGTCTGTCTGTCTGTCTGTCTGTCTGTCTGTCTGTCTGTCTGTCTGTCTGTATATTTATTTTCTCATGATTAAAACATTTCTGTCTGTTGTCTGTCTGTTTGTCTGTCTGTCTGTTTGTCTGTCTGTCTATACAAACTTCAGTTTCCTCACTCAGAACGCAACGGCTTGGCTCTCTTAGTCAAATGGCGACAATGCCGAGTTGTTCTAGTATCCCCATAGTGCTGATTTTGTACAACTGTACCAAATAACTGCAATTTACCTTTTCTCTAAAAACTTGAACAAAAGCCCGGATCACCGTAAAACATAACTGCAGTTTTCATCATGAGAAAATAAATAATTAAAATGGCTAATTACTAGTAGTTCAGTCTTAAATACAGTTCACTAAGTTCACCATACTGATGATACTGACAAGTTGTCATCTTTGATGACTTTTAATGCCAACAAAGTCTACAAAACTGTCATGAACTTTGCCCAAGCATATTCGAAACCGTTGGTGCGCTTGGCGCCCACAGAGTATGGGTAGGCGTCGGGAACCCTGACGGTTAAGAGTTGGTATTCGGCCTTGCGGAAAATATCCACTGATGTCGAGCTCCGCCCCATGCAGACCCCTCTGGGGTAGCTTAACGACGCTTCCTCAGACCCCCGTTGCCGACCGTTTGAGGTAGAGCGTGCAGTTGACATTTCTTTTAGGCACCGATTCCTCGTCCATCTCCACTCCACTTCCGTCTCTTCTTCCTTCTAATCTGAAAAATTCGCCAGATGTGCTGTAAGCATTTGCAGAAATATGTTCACGTACCATCGTATCGTATCTAATAATTTATAAGGCGCCTCTCGCAGTATAAACTTCAGACGCCCCTCAGTGGAGGAGCCCCGTGGAAACAGAAACATCTTAGCGAGCGAGTAGATGCCGGGGAGATTCCCGTCATGAGTTTAGTTCGTAGTGGAGGGGGAAGACCATTCCAGGCAGAGGACCTGTCACAGCAAAAGCTCGACGTTGGGTAAGAGTGGTCCTAGTACGAGGGACAAAGAGATCAAGACGGCCAGTAGAGCGAAAAGGACGAGCAGAAGTTGCAGAGAGAAGTTGCCGCATAAGGTCAGAGAGGTATAGGGCAATCCCTAGCTGGGACTTGGAAACCAGAAGGAGGATCTTATACTGGATACGTGAAGTAATCGGGAGCCAGTGTAGGACTTAAATCATATACGATGAGGTATGAGCAACGCGAGGAAGATGTGCTATGAGCCTATAGCAGCAGCATTTAAGACTGACTAGAGGGGGAGAGGCGTAGCATGGGGAGACCGAGGAGAAGCGAGTTACAGTAGTCGACCAGAGAACAAATGAATACATGTAGGGGCCTACAATGGAGGTAAAGACCGTAGGCTTAGTGGAACGCCTGATAGCTCTCAGTCGTCTCAGTTTGAAGAAGCAGAAGCGAATCAGAATCAATTGAGTCTTGGTGTAATTTAAGCAAAGTGAGTTTGCTGACATCCAAAGGTGCAAGTCGTGGGCAGCTACAACAACGGAAGAAACAATGAAGAGTTGATCAGTTGGTGGACCATGGACAAAAGCTTGTGCGTCATCAGCATAGAAGTTACCCGTCGCAGCAAGTTTGGTAGAAATCAGGAAAATGTCAGCCGTAAAAGGATATAGAGGATAGTAGGGGTCAGCCGGGTAGACATTTTCAACCGAGTACCGAATTCGAGTATTTGGATATACTATTTGCCGGCTCCGGGTACGAACCGAGTAGGCCTACCATTTGTTCCATATGCGAAGCTTCCCATTTTCATGTAATGAAAATTTATCAAAGTAAATTTCTGTACTTCTAATAGCTGACTAATACATTTTGAATTTTAGAAATAAATAATCAGTGAAATGGACTTGACTTCCGTTGTGGACTTTTCTTCTTCAAAATGAATATGCTAGATGAAGCTCAAGGCTGATATTATGAGTCTACAAATTCCGGCATGTGTGGCAGACAAGCAACTATTTGTGTGTACAGTATTTGCCGAGGCGAATACTTCCGAATAGTGCCGAAAAACGGGATATTCGGCCGAGGCAAATGTCCGAGGAGATTTCAGGCTGACCCCTAGAGGATAGGTCCAAGTACTGAGCCCTGGGGTACGCCAAATCTAACCCTGACCCATTGAGATCTAGAGTCACCAAAAGGAGCGATCAGATAGATAGGATTTAAACCAGAGAAGAGGAGTGTTAGAGATGCCACCGGATAGTTCAGACGACAATGAAGGATCTCATGATCGACCATATCAAATGCCGAAGAGACGTCAAAAAGAGCTAAGTACTAGGAGCGAGAGATGGGATTGATCAATAGCTATATAATAGATGTCAGACAAACAGACAGAAGGGCAGTTTCAGTGGAATGACAACCCAGAAAACCCGACTGGACTGGAGGAAGGCGGCCAGCTTGTTCACGATAAGGCAGGAACTGAAAGGCGACAAGTCTCTCAATGGTCTTAGAGAGGAAAGAAAGATGAGTATGTAAACATCAGCATGTAAGAAACGAAAAAAACAGGCAGATGATTACACCAGTGATGGAGTTGATTCGTTGATGACAAATGTGTACTTAGTATATAGTTGTCCTAAATGAATTTCTAAAACATTACACTTCAATAGGTGCTATAAAATGCTACCTTAAGACAGTCGGGTTTGGGTAAGGCCAGCAGAGACGTAGTGTCACGATCACGTGTATACCACCAATCCTAGAAGAAAAAACTGCAAGAAGATCTCAACAAACAGACCAGTAGACAGCGTCATGGAATCCACAGACACTTCCTTGGCAACCAATACCGGTATCATCAAAGCCTTCAACCACCTGGTAAAAGACAAAAAGCAACATGGTAAGGTATGGTAATGGTAGCACCATAAGCCATGACCATAATATATACTTAACCCTTTCGCTACCTTGCTTGTCGGATTTATCTGGCGGAGGAAATACATCGTATAGGCCTATAGGGTGTCGGATATATCCGGCAACATGTACAATTGTACATAATATGTATGTACGTATGTTTATAGGTATGTATGTATGTATGTATGTATGTATGTATGTATGTATGTATGTATGTATGTATGTATGTATGTATGTATGACATGTATGTATACATGTAGGCCTATGCATGTATTTGTGTGTGCATTTATGTCTGCATGTAAGTATGTCTGGGGCGATAACAATTAACTCTGACAGATGCGCCCTTATACTATATCTATACCTGGAACAGTAATTAAAGAGCGATTAATTAACCTATCGATGAAGTCTCCATTGTCGCAATCTTCACGGGGTCAATGATCTACATGGTCGTCTGTATATTTCTGCTTGATAACATGGATGCCCAGGAAATTATTCGGATTTGTGCTCTTTTGTCAGCAGCAATAGCACATAGGCCCATGAGACCTGATATTCCAACGTATTTCGTGCAATTGTTTGATGCGTTTGTTTAACGACGCCGTCATATCGAAGATGATTGACGAATTGTTTGATGCATGAACAACATAGATTTTAGAAGTGGCATACACTATTTGGGTGTAGGCCTACCAATGTTCGACACATAGAGCCCATATGGGCAAATTTGCTAAAATGGTTACGATATTTCATAACAGGAGTTCACCATTGGGGTAATTATAGACCGATTTCCATTTTGCCATAGAGCCTACTTTTCTAAACTTATTGATATGCAATGTATAACCGCCTCACGACTATGTAAACAAAAGAACATTATTTATGCTGTACTCAACATGGATTTCTACCTAATCACTCAACGTTGATATGCCTCTACTCAACATTCAAGACAACATCTCGGC
Source organism: Allolobophora icterica (assembly GCA_963556255.1). Classification (NCBI taxonomy): domain Eukaryota; kingdom Metazoa; phylum Annelida; class Clitellata; order Crassiclitellata; family Lumbricidae; genus Allolobophora; species Allolobophora icterica. The sequence goes on from OY744608.1 coordinate 65,241,735, forward strand.
TTCCTGGCATAAATCGCTTGATATAGGCTATTCTCATTAATTAACCATGCAGGAGCTCGCCAAGGTATACGATTGGTTTAAAACGAATAAGTGTTTCCTCAATATAAGTTAGACGAATTTTATTATATTTAAAACGAATAAGTGTTTCCTCAATATAAGTTAGACGAATTTTATTATATTTACATCTGCCACTTGTGATGAATGGCAGAACCGTCTTAACAGCAATGTAGGCCCTGGGCAAAGCAATGCACTGGGTCCCCTGCCCATCCACAAGGATAAAAATTTAAATGGTCAATTAAATTAAACCTATAGATTTATTGGTACTTTCAACATTTACTTTGTCACTCAATGAACATGTTTCAACATAAATAAACATACTTTAAAGCGAAGGTTAATCAACAAAAACTTTTGAACAGTATAACATAGGCCTTATAAGCCTTGCAGTCATAGCTAAGAAGTTTTACTTCTGCCGCGCGTGGAGCATAAGTAGGCTAAATTAATTTTTTGGTCTCTTTAATCTGGGGCCCCGCGGTTATAGGCGACTGCCCAGCGTGCTCATGCCTTAAGACGTCACTGATGAATGGGTGCCCTTGCTAGTCGGGACTTGTTCCCTTTAAGGTTTTTATATTTCCATTTTTCCCTCGTCCTCTGGCATGGGCGGCGATCCCGGGGGGGGGGTCGAGGGGACAAGACCCCCCTCCACCTTTAACAGTAGGGGGACACGCCATACATCGAACCCCCCCCCCCAATTTAGAAGAAACCAAAAAAAGGTCATCACATTTTTTTGTACTCGGGTTACAAAAAATTCGGCCTCTTTTTTGACCAGATCAGTTCAAAACTCTTTTTTGACCAGATCAGTTCCCAAATGTCCCCCCACCTCTCAATCAAGATCGCCGCCACTGTCCTCTGGATTGATATTTCATATTTGTATTATTCAATTTGTTCTGCATTTAATGGAATCAATAATATTTATGGTTATGGTTATATATGGGCTACAATACATACACCGTGAAAGAGCCATATCTGTTTCCTTGAGGATAGATCTTATTCAGACAGATGGCTCAGGCTTAATTGCTCCATCGAAATGAAGGTGACATTAAGAGCTTACCTGTTTTCACAGGTAGGCCTAATTCAATCAGCGTCTACCGAACCATAGATCGTTAGTTTGGCTTGAAAAGGAAAATTTGCAAACGTTATGCTTGTCACGCGTTATTTAAGTTAAGGGGCCGTCCGTACGCAAAGAGGGGGGAGGGGGGTCGGATTTGGCGATTTTGCGTACGGGTGCGGATGGGGGGAAGGGGGGCCAAGTGTGTACGTACGCAAACTAAATTTCTAATTATGACGTCCACATTAGCCTATTTATAACTCTGTATTGTCCTATAGTCGTCCGATGGCATTTTATTACATTATATAAAAGCCATGTGCAGTTATTCTGTGCTGTGAACGAGACACCTATAATTTGTCTATATTGGCCCTCACTCATCCTTCAATCTGGCCTAAAGTGCAGAGAGACACTTTCTGCGGCTGGTCTTCTCCGGGGGGGGGGGTATGCGTCAAGCGTACGTACGCGGGGGGGGGAAGAAAGTACGCTTGCGGACGGGGGAGGGGGTCCAATTTTCCCGAATTTTTGCGTACGTAATATATGGACGGCCCCTAAAAACGGCAGTAAAAACTCTTACTGATTGGTCTGTCGAAAGCAATGTCGTTCGATCTCAAGTGCTGGCATGAGTGATTACATCGGACCTGCAGTAAACAATTTGGTCACCTTCACTAAGGCGTTGTCTACAGTGGGCTGTAAATTTATTAAAAATTCAAGTGGTTACATTGGACCTGCTGTAGACAATTGGGCCACCTTCGCTAAGGCGTTGTCTAAAGTAGACTGTACAGTGTACAACTTATTAAAATTCAAGCGTTGCTTCTCAAAGTTGATCATGGCGTATCAAGTACCGGTGAGACCAATTATTTGCATGTTTTTGGAGAAAACTTCAATCATGTTCTTATAAACTTGAATTTGATCCTTCCCCGATTGCTGTCAACCGCGAATAAAGTACTAATAATTTGATATTTATAAAACGCCACTTTAGAAAAGAACTCGTCGGTGGCGTTGTAGTGGGTACCACGTGGTATTAATTGTTAAACGACATCTTCTTGGGGGCCAGGGAAATCGATGTAGCCCCTACTTTACCTTGCCCATTGAAAACAAGATGATGCTTTAAGTCACATTCGAATCAAAATCAACCCTTTGTTGAGAAAATTCAAAATTACATACATGATACACCATGCAAATTTCCAGTGTTGGGTAAACTCAGACAAGAAATGAGTTAAATCAAACTCAACTCATGCACCTCAAAATGAGTTTAAACTCTAACTCAACTCATCCTAAGTGAAATGAGTTAACTCAAACTCAGTTGTTAAATGAGTTAAATCATAAACTCACACGTTTCATACTAGCACGTTCTAATCGAGCAACAATTTTTCCATCACGCCTACTTGTAACAGAAAAATATTTTCCATCAAGAATACACGGTACTTCAGCCATGTTGTTCTTAACTGTTCACAATATACAAAATATGCAGTGCTTAAACACTGTCCACTAGCAGTATTTACGACCCTCCCTGCCGTCACCACTCACCAGTATGGAAAGCCGACGATATAAAAAAGGCTTGTTTCAACATAATATGTGCCGAGTGCCGAAGAGTGAGTTGAGTTTAAAATAATTGACAGTTACAACTCAAACTCACAGAAAATATGAGTTAACTCAAACTCATAACTCACACTCTTTAAGGTGAGTTAACTCAAACTCATAAATCACAGCAAGTGAGTTAACTAGTGAGTTTAAACTCATCTGAGTTAACTCATACCCAACACTGCAAATTTCTTCTCTTTGTCAGAGACTCAGAGTAAAAATAATACCAATTCGCGCTAGCACAACTGCCTGAGCTTAGAGGGTTGGAAACGACCCCCTAGGGGTGTGCAATGAAGACTTAACTGTGGGGATCCTAAGAAAGATTTGAGGAATGAACCCCACAACCCTCTGCAATACCAGTAATAGCAGATGCCAGTAATCTATTAGCCCTACACTTTCTAAAGCCAAGATAAAGTTGCTAGATAGTGTTGCTAGACACCCTTGCTGTGGAAGTAAGCTTTCGAGAGGCTATATAAATACTTAGAGACAGGGCTGTAGTCGATGGCATACGCGGGTATACAACGTGTACTCACCTCACAAAATATTTCTACTCACCTTTAATTTGTTTCGGAAACTAACCGGTAGCGTTTACTTACCTCTAATTTGTTTCGGAAACTAACCGGTATGGTGTACTCACCTCTAATTTTACCAATACAGCCCTGCTTAGAAACCGTTACATAATCTGCCTACCTTAGTACCTTTCTTTCATGCAGTAGTAGTAGATGAGGTAAGCAATGAGGCTGATGACAATAACTCCACCACACATCGAACAGACAATAATGGCAATTAATTCGCCATCACTTAGAGTCCTAGACCAAGGTCAGGTAATTGGGTAGTAGCTTCGGCTGGAGTACCTGCACAGACAAGAAACAATCATCATTGTTATTACCTTCAGGTTGCTCTAATTATTCCTTCTTCCTTCTTTCCTTTTTTCATTAATTCCTCGCTTTCTAACTTCCTTCCTTGCTTAAGCCCATTTCTGGTGTACATGTATATACTATATAGCTATAAAAACGTGCGCTTTGTGAATCTTTATGTATAATAATAATAATAATAATAATAATAATAATAATAATAATAATAATAATAATAATAATAATAATAATAATAATAATATATCGATTATCGATAACGATACAGCGTTTCAACGCTGTAGCTTTTAAGGGTACTTTCGCCAGCCAGGAAACAGACGAATAGGGCCATTTCGGACACTTTTTTTTACATTAGTTAATATTGAAGTCCCTGAGGGATCCTGTATACCTCGGGGCAAAAAAAAAAAAAAAAAAAAAAAATAATAATAATAATAATAATAATAATAATAATAATAATAATAATAATAATAATAATAATAATAATAATAATTAAGTAATAATAATAATAATAATAATAATAAAGTAATAATAATAATAATAATAATAATAATAATAATAATAATAATAATAATAATAATAATAATAATAATAATAATAATAATAATAATAATAATAGCACCTTTTGCACCGATAAAACCATCTGCGAAGACTAGCCATTCCAGAACAATGCACCCCTAATTTTTGAACTCCCGAGGGATCATATGTACCTCGGGGTAAAAAATAATAATAATAATCAGAATAATCAGAATAATCAGAATAATTCTTTCATCTGTCTTACCTTATACCATTCATCCATCCTCCTTTCCTTCCATAACAGAGTATAAACTGAGCTAGACAAGTTGCAACATCGCCGCTCACCCACCATCATCTGCCTCAGGCTCCTCTACTTATCACCCCACAGGCTTTACACTCCAAATTAAAGTCCCGACTCTTAAAGAATCCTTACTCTAATCCATCCAGTCCTCCGCCTCCAAGCTTCCTCCTCCTCAGCGAGATCCACTTTAGCAGCTACCCTGCGCCTCCTCTCTCTGGTCTCTCTGGTGACCGGACTCGGATCTTCCTCTGACTATATCTGGGCAATCCCTCTGACCTGTCGCAGCGCTCGTGAATAAGCTTGTGCCCTGCGCTTAGCTTTACCAATACGTCATTTGTCCAGAAGCTGTCCACAGACTGGCCTGTTGTTAGTAGAGATAAAACCAGTTACAGTGCATAGGTTAACCAATAGAAAGCCAAGATGAGAAAGTCTCACGGGAAATGTAAAATCAATCAGAGGAAATGAAGAGATACATGTTGAAACTTTCCACTATGGAATGGATCACACTTTGTGAAACTGAATCCCACCTGTTGTTGGTTGGTTGGTGGAGCAGTAGTATCAGAATCCGTGGCTCCGGATGGTTGGATTCCTTGTGTTCCGGTTGAATAGAAGAGATCGTGTTTACAGAAGGGTAGTTGCTGATGTAGTTATAGATGCAGTTGTTGAAGTTGAACCAGTAGTTGTAGGCTTAGTGGATGGAGTTGAACCGTAGTGAATGAAAGTGAACTAACAGTTGCAGGAAAAGTTGATGTAGTTGAACCAGTAGTCGTAGGCGTAGTGAATGAAACTGAACTAACATTTGCAGGAAAAGTTGATGTAGTTGAACCAGTAGTTGTAGGCATAGATGTGGGGTCTGGATTTGTCGTTACATACAATGTAGTAAATGGTGCAATTGACTGTTGTGACGTAGCTGTTGTAGGTAATATAGATGTGGAATTTGCAGTTGATGTGGCTGTTTTTGATGATGAAAGTGACGCACTAGTTAGTGAGGTAGGGGATACTGTAGTGGAACTATTTGTGATTGTGATTGCATAATATTATGACTTTGTGATTGTGCAAGTTCTTGTGGTTGCAGATGAATGCCTAGTTGTAGCTGAAGATAATTTAGTAGTCTGTGCTGATGACGTGCTTGCTAGAGGAGATGTAGTGGTAGCTTCTGTAGTTTGTGTAGTTGTAACTCCTCTATCTGGAGTTTGCGATTTCGTAGTTGTCTCAGATTCTGTTGCAGTATTTACAGACGCTGTAGTAGGTCAAGTTGATGTTGAAGACGAATTTGTTGCAGGTGCTGCAGACGTAGTTTTTGTAGCTGGGGATGCAGTAGCCTATTAGTTGTGACGATCTAGCTACTCTAGACGTAGTAATTGTAGTCGGTGCAGTTGACTTTACGATGGATGTTGACAATTTCGTCGTTTGTTTCGCTGTAGTTGATGTAGTTACTGTAGTCGGCGCAGTAGACGACTTCGTCGAGGCTGTTGACAGTTTTGTCGTGGGTTTCGTTGTAGTTGATACAGTAAGTTTGGCCGGTGTTGTTATAATAAGTGACATAGTTGATGATGTAGGGGAAGTGGTCTAAAACGGATCTCATCAGGGAAATTGATATTTCTGAAAACATCTAGAAGATAATTAACTTGAATGTCATATATCAAATGTGCAAGTTTATTATTGAGTAATATATATATAATATATATATAATATATATATTTATATATATATATATTTGAGTAACCAGATGCAGCAAGTAAATTTTAACTTAAAAAAATGAAACCCTATAGGTGTAGGTAAAATGGTCCCTAGGGGGTTGATTTAAGCATGTAACAACTTAATTTACCAAGCCTTTATTACAGCATTAGGTAACTGACTTCCAGCAGATAATTTATTAAAAAGAAAATTGAGTCAACAGCATCGGATGCAAATGAAGTCATCGTCATCAAATACACCGTTCTGTTTGGCACGCGGCTCGTGATACCAAGTATGGCATATCTGGTAAGCAATCTATCCGCATGCCATCCTAAAATATTCGGTAGTAAGTTCCTTTATGCCGCATCTCGGAAAAATGACACATTAAGCAGTTTTAAGTTGTTTTTTCTTGCCGTCATCGGACAAGTTGTATTTTCTTTTAACGCGACTGAGGGTCGCTTTGCTTTTCTGCATAGTCTTTCTTTTTTTCAGACTTCTTTTTTTCTAGCCTCATAAGCAACCAACTTTTCCTCCGCTATGGGGCCATCCATATATTACGTACACAAAAATCCGGGAAAATTGGACCCCCTCCCCCCTGTTCGCAAGCGTACTTTCTTCCACCCCCCCCTGAGTACGTACGTTTGACGCAACCCCCCCCCCCCGATGACCAGCTGCAGAAAGTGTCTCCAGGCAGCCTGTCTGCACTTTAGGCCAGATTATTGAAGGGCCAATATAGACAAATTATAGGTGTCGTTCACAGCACAGAATAACTGCACATGGCTTTTATATAATGTAATAAAATGCCATGGGACTATAGGATAATACAGAGTTATAAATAGGCTAATGTGGACGTCATAATTAGAAATTTATTTTGGGTACGTACACATTTTGTTACCCCCCCCCCGTTCGCACCCGTACGCAAAATCGCCAAAATCCGACCCTCCTCCCCCCCCCTAAGTGCGTACGTAATATGTGGATGGCCCCTATACATTTCCTGGTCTCTTGCTCCTATTTATAAGGACTGTCTGTCAAAATAGATGTCTTGCCTTTAAGTCTTGAATTAGTTGATCGACGACAGTAGTCCTTCTGCATTTTAGGAAGTGGTGATATGTCCAACACACTAATTCTGCGTTTACTATTGAAAGTTGATGTTCCAGCAGTTACTTCAGTTCCCTATTAGACTGGTTCAGGAGAAATAGCAGGTATGTCTGTTGACAATGAGGCCACATAATCAACATTCTTAAATACATCACGATTCATTGGCCAGATCCCAGTTTTTTTAACCATTGACAGCCGTAAGTGCGCAGGCAGCACTAAGGTACGCATCTCGAAAGAGTTCCGGCAGCTGCAGCACTGTGGCTACCCTTCATGGATGATTCAACAACTAGTTTTCAACTTTTTAGTATAAAAATGCGCTGAGAGGCTTAATCATACCAACATCAAATGGCTGAAGCCGGTTACTGCAATATGGCGGTAGGTACAAGAGTGACATGTTTTTCTGACGAGCCATATTGATAAGTTCAAGATATGATGTGTGCGTTTTATGTCCATCAGATATCAATAACACTGGTGAGTCAGCACTAGGATGTTCCTGTCGGACAAAATGCTCAAACCACTGAACAAACGTCAACCTGCATCCATCCAAATGAATGAGCCGACTGATGCAGTTCTAGCAATCTAGCAATTCTGGCTTCTTTCGGCATCTTGGAAATACAAAAATGGGCGGGATGAAACTCCCCACAGCATATTTCAACTGTAACTAACGTGCCACGCTCTGCAGAACTCAGTGGACCAACTTGTTTCTTGCCATGAGATGAGACTATTCTGGATGGTTTGTTCGATAGGCCTACTTTCGTAATGCCAGTTTCGTCGCAGTTAAAAATTCTGTCTTGAGTAAAGTGAAACTGGTCTTGTAATTTCTGCAGCAATTCAAAGGACCTCCTCACAGTGACACGGTTGAATCCTTGTGCGCACAAGGGTTGACAAGTCGCTTCTTAAAGAGAGGCCCGGAAGTCGAGACATAAAACAACGGTACCATTTCATGCCAGCTTCTTGCTTCTCACTGTTGAATCTCCGGAAATGCTAATTTTGCCTTTGCCAGCTGGTAAGCTAGTTTTAGCAGACACTTTGGCGTAAATCCGAACAATATGCCTTCGATATCGTTAACGTGTCGTAGAAGCTCGTGTTCCATTTCCACATGAAACACATTGCGTTTTGAACCCAATTTCTTGGCTACAGGTCTTGCGCTTTCAAGCGTACCGGTAGCATTGTACACTCGCTGCAGTGTGGTTCTTGGGACAGAAAACTATCTGCATGCCTTCCTCAAACCCAATTCTTCGAGTTCTTAATGGCTCAATAGCATTTGTCATATTTCTGTCGAACCAGGATTGTCTGTTAGTTTATCTCTTGTATCTTCCAATTTCCAAACTGTCAACAAAACATATACAAGTACTGCAGTGAAATTTTGTAAAAAAAATATCAACTTTAAAACACAATCATGTCATGTCGAAAACGGGCCACATAGGTCAATACAACAGTCGGCTATATTTAAGTGAAATGATAGAATATGTTGAATCGATTACAAGCAACTTACCGCAAACAACATCTTACCTCCTGGGAAAATGTTGAACACAACGCGCGCGCTGGTCAATTTAAAGTGGACGGAAACAATGAGAAAATCGCCGAAAATAAACTTTTTTATCGTTTCAGCCAAGAGTTAGCGCTCTACTGCATGAATATTCAACAATATATTAGTCTGGTGCCCTGCATCATAGACAGCGCTCACCAAACCGCAAGAGAGGACCCATTTGACCCAAGTTCCCCTACTACCTGACGTCTTAGATGTCGTTTCGTTCGAAGTAGTGCTGTAATCGGTGGTTTCGAACGTCGTAAAAGCTTCTGTCGTATTTTCGGGTGTTGCATCCGTTGTGTTGTAAGAATATTCTGTTGTATAGTTGACGCCATGTATTGTTGACGCTTGATCAACTGTTGTTTCAGTGCTGAAGAATTAACAACAACAAATTAGTTAATTAAGGTTTCTACGTGTCACCGCCAGTGCGATAGCCTAATGGTTAGTGTGTCAGACTGGCAACCAGGAATCGGGGTTCATATCCACGTCGGAACAAAAATTTCTGATATTTTATACGCTATATATTAAGGGCACTTAACGTGTATTGACGGTGGGAAGATGAGACTCTGAGGGAGAGGACTGGCCAACCGCCCTCGTATGCCGAGGCTAAGAAAACGAAGTCCCTTACATACACGTGCCTCTCCTGTTGAGCTCTACTCTGTGTGCTGATTAGTTAATGCACTCTTGTTAGGTTTATGAACTCTTATTAAGCGAATGCACCGTTCTTAAGTAAATGTACTGTAAATGAGTTAATGCACTCATACACAATTTATGTAGCATAAGCACTAGTAGACAGACCTAATAGGCAAACAAACAGACAGACAGACGGACAGATAGGGCAGACATACGCACAGACAATCAGATACACAGAAAGCTAGATACACTGACAGAAAGAGGCAGAGGCAGACCGACAGAGGGAAACAGACAAAGGTATGCTGACAGGTATAGATACAGAGGGGAACAGACAAGAGGGTCGAAGAGATAGTGGGTAGAAATGAAGGCGTAGGAGGAGCAGGGGTAGGAGAAGAAGGAGGAAATAATAAGATTAAGAAGAGGAGGAGGTGGATTAGGAGGAGGTGGATTGACAGGTGAGAAAGAAGCGAGAGAAGAGTATCCGGATTGAAGGCGCCGGTATACTGCAGAGGAAGAGGCGTGGCAGAGTAGAGTATTGGAAACCGAGAGAGGAAGGTGAATGTGGACGATGCGATGACTATAGTCTTGATAATACATAATTCATAAATGTAGCTGTAACTAAATGTAGCTGTAGTTGTAAGCGTACATGTAACTACAAATGCAACTGTACATGTAATTGTAAATGTAAATGTACATGTAAATCTACCAAAACGTAACTGTGACTGTAGCCGTAAATGTAACCACCTGTAATTGTAAATGTACACGGTTGTGTCTTGTGTAGTTCTTGTGGTTGCAGATGAGGGAATATTTGTAGCTGAAGATAATGTAGTAGTCTGCGTTGATGATGTGCTTGCTAGAGAAGATGTAGTGATAACTTCTGTAGTTTCAGCTTCTGTAGTGAGAGCTTCTGTAGTTTCTGTAGTGAGAGCTTTTGTAGTGAGAGCTTCTGTAGTTTCTGTAGTTTCGGTTTCTGTAGTGATAGCCTTGGTAGTTTCTGTAGTGAAAGTTTCTGTAGTTACTGTAGTTTCAGCTTCTGTAGTGACAGCTTCTGTAGTGATAGCTTCTGTAGTGTTAGCTTTTGTAGTTTCTGTAGTTTCAGCTTCTGTAGTGTGAGCTTCTGTAGTTGTTGAAGCTTCTGCAGTTGTAGCTTTCAAAGTCGTTTCAGTAGTTGATGCTGAGGTCGTAGTTGTTGCAACTCCTGCAGAAGTAGTTCCTGTAGTTGAGGATGTAGTACTTAATTGTGACAATGTAGCTATTATAGACGTAATAATTGTAGTCGGTGCAGTTGAGCCTACGGTGAATGTTGACAATTCCGTCGTTGGTATCGCTGTAGTTGATGCAGTAATCGTTGACTGTTGTGGCGTAACTGTAGTAGCTAATGTAGTCACTGTAACTGATTCAGTTGACTGTTGTGGCGCAACTGTAGTAGCCAATGTAGTCACTGTAACTGATTCAGTTGACTGTTGTGGCGTAGCTGCAGTAGCTAAAGTAGTTACTGTAACTGATCCAGTTGACTGTTGTGGAGTAACTGTAGTAGTTAATGTAGTTACTGTAGTCGGTGCAGTTGAGGCTACGGTGAATGTTGACAATTCCATCGTTGGTATCGCTGTAGTTGTTGTAGTATTTATAGTTACTGTAGTCGGTGTAGTTGAATCTACGGTGGATGTTGACAATTCCATCGTTGGTATCGCTGTAGTTGTTGTAGTATTTATAGTTACTGTAGTCGGTGTAGTTGAACCTACGGTGGATGTTGACAATTCCATCGTTGGTATCGCTGAAGTTGTTGTAGTATTTATAGTTACTGTAGTCGGTGTAGTTGAATCTACGGTGGATGTTGACAATTCCATCGTTGGTATCGCTGTAGTTGTTGTAGTATTTATAGTTACTGTAGTCGGTGTAGTTGAACCTACGGTGGATGTTGACAATTCCATCGTTGGTATCGCTGAAGTTGTTGTAGTATTTATAGTTACTGTAGTCGGTGTAGTTGAACCTACGGTGGATGTTGACAATTCCATCGTTGGTATCGCTGTAGTTGTTGTAGTATTTATAGTTACTGTAGTCGGTGTAGTTGAACCTACAGCGGATGTTGACAATTCCATCGTTGGTATCGCTGAAGTTGTAGTATTTATAGTTACTGTAGTCGGTGTAGTCGAACCTACAGCGGATGTTGACAATTCCATCGTTGGTATCGCTGTAGTTGTTGTAGTATTTATAGTTACTGTAGTCGGTGTAGTTGAACCTACAGCGGATGTTGACAATTCCATCGTTGGTATCGCTGAAGTTGTAGTATTTATAGTTACTGTAGTCGGTGTAGTTGAACCTACAGCGGATGTTGACAATTCCATCGTTGGTATCGCTGAAGTTGTAGTATTTATAGTTACTGTAGTCGGTGTAGTTGAACCTACAGCGGATGTTGACAATTCCATCGTTGGTATCGCTGAAGTTGTAGTATTTATAGTTACTGTAGTCGGTGTAGTTGAACCTACGGTGGATGTTGACAATTCCGTCGCTGGTATCGTTGCAGTTGATGTAGTATTTGTGGTAGGCGCTGTCGTAATGAGTGGTAGTGTTGATAACGTTCCATTCCAAGTGGTGATGTAAGCGATGGTTTCGAGCGTTGTAAACACACCTTTTGTATTTTCGGATGTCTGATCAGCTGATGTGACAGCGCTGAAGAATTAACATGAAAAATCAGTTAATTAAAGTTTCTACGTGTCTCCGCCAACGTGATACCCTGTAGTGGTTAGTGTGTTAGACTGACAACCAGGGATCGTGGTTCGAATCCACGCTTGGACGAAAATTTTTGATATTTTATATGGTCGATGGCAGTGGTAGTAGTAGCAGTGCTAACGATAGTAGTGGTGCTGATCGTGACGGTGGTAACGGCTGTAATGGTGCGATGGTAGTGATCGTAGCGGCGGTTGGGGGTAACTATGGTAGTAATGGTGGTAACGGTAGCGGTGACAGTGTGAGTGATGGTTGCGATGTAGGTAGCAGTTGTGACGGACAACAAAATATCAATGCAAATCGCGCCGATAGTAGCAGTTAGTACCAGTGGCGGCGATCTTGTTTGACAGGTGTGGGGATTTTAGAACTGATCTGGTCAAAAAAGAGTTTTGAACTGATCTGGTCAAAAAAGGTCAAAACTTTTTTCGCGAAATTTATTTACCTATTTTTGGCGTTTCTTCAAAATGTGGGAGGCAGATGTATGGCGTGTTCCCCCTCCCACTTTTAAAGGTAGGGGTCTTGTCCCCCTCGATCCCCGGGATTGCCGCCCATGGTTAGTACTATAGTAGTTTAGTATCATCAAAGACGTCACTGGCAGTCGAACTCGCCTAGCTGTGACCGTGAGGTCATCGACTTAACCACTGCGCCATCATAACCCTTGTTGATCTAATGAAACACTGGCGAATTTGTATCTATCTTGAGACGAGAATCACTTGACATCGAAGCGAATCTCTCGCTGGCTGAGAAGCCTTGAACATGAACTGGCCATCTATAGAGTGAAGGAGACACTTAGAGGGAAAGACACTTACAGATAAACACGAGTAGCCAGATATGAAAAGAGACATGGAAGCAGTAACAGGTGCATATGGAAGGGAAGACACATACAGATAGACAGGAATATACAGATAGGAGAAAAGACACAGAAGGAGTAACAGATACAGCCAGAGACTCAGAATAAGGTTCCTTATAAATAGACAGCAGCTCCTACTGCAAACAAGGAGTTACATTTAAGATGAATGACCTCATTGTGGAGAATGACACTGGCAGACAGACAACAGACAGACAGACGGACGGACGGACGGACGGATAGACACACGAACAGACAATTAGACAGACAGACAGATAGATACACGTACAGATAGAGACAGACCGACATGGAAGGTAAACAGACAGAGGTATGCTGACAGGTATAAATACAGACGAAAACAGATAAGAGGGTCGAAGAGATAGTGCCATGAAGGACGAGGACGAGGATGAGGGGTAGGAAAGCAAGGAGGACATAAGAAGATTAGACAGAGGAGGAGAAGGATTAGAAGGACGATTGAAATATCACGGTGTGTAAATTTAGTTTACAAACTAAACACTTAATCAAACACTTAGACTGTAAAGACAGCATGCAGGCCTCATATATCAGCATTGTTGGACAATTGAGAGAGTGAGAGTGACAGAGAGACAGACAGCCAGACAGATAGACAGAGAGACAAACAGACAGGTGGACAGACAGATACAGAGACAACGAGAGAGAGAGTTGAGTCCTTTCCTCCCTTGCTGAGGGTAGCCGTTGGCCAAGTTAGCCCAATCGGGAGTGGCAGGGCGTCGTGCCTGACGCCAAAGGGCGTTGCAAAGGAAGGAATGGAGGGAGGGAGAACGGGCTACCGGCCCTCCCTTCCTCCGTTCCACCTCGCCGGGGCTGGCCGTTGGCTGGTGTCCGTTACGCGATTACGCGACCGACAGACCGACAGACGGACATTGAAAATTATATTGTTTGATGTTTCTGCATCATCACGTGTCTATGTGTCTGTGTGTCTGTGTGTGTCTGTCTGCCTGTCTGATTGTCTGTCTGTCTGTCTGTGTGTCTGTCTGTCTGTCTGTGTGTCTGTGTGTCTGTCTGTCTGTCTGTCTCTCTGTCTGTCTCTCCCTTCTTATGCTGTAGCGCTGACAATTTCAGATAGTTACATTACATTTACATTTCCAGCACGCATTCGCTAGATTTGTTTTTATTACGCCGAGTTCTTAATCAACTTGATCATGAGGTTGCTCATTAAATTCCAACACGTATATGTACAGAGTTTTCCGAAACTTATCCCGTATCGGCATAAAACAGTAAGATAATCCTTTACCTCCCAATTGTGCGAAATTTTAGCCTTTCTCTGAGTAGTAAAAATTAGTGTATAAATCTTACCTCTGTGTGGTCGCTGAGTAACTCGGTACAAACAACAAAATCACTCTATATAAAATCACTGTGCATGTTAAATGACTAAATCTCGCCATCCTTTTAAACGGTTTCATCTTCCCGAATATCTTTTCCGTGACGATTTAGGGCATCTAAGACTCCTAAAAGACTCGTAACCTTCAACTGTCGACCAATGTTCGCTAAGAATGGACTAAGTTCAATGTAGAATGGGGGGAAAGAGATCTCTTAGGACATAAACTGTCTCACGAGTCAGACTTTTACAGACTTTCTTCGAATGTCGGACATCCAAGAATCCAACGGACGTAACAGTGATCTCTCTAGCTGTCACAGTCTTCCTCAATCTATTGTCTAATGTCTAATGGCCAACTAACGGACCATGCATCCAAACGAGAGTAGGGCCTATTACTTGAGACTAAAATAGGACTGTCTGACGAAACCTTAGCAGTATATATATATATATACATATATATATCCACCCTGTAAGGTCCTCTAAACTTGAAACTTTGCCCAATCACTGAACCGACGTTGCCTTACACGCCGTTCATGAAGCTTATGTTTGTTCAGTAGGCCTCTTTATAGGAGAGAGACATGCAGGTGATAATAACGCACAGCCCAGACTGTCATTAGGTTACGGTACGTCACAGAAATGAATTTATAGGAGAGAGAGAGACATGTATATAAGATAACGCACAGCCCAGGCTGTCATAAGAACACTTCATAGAAGATTAATTATTCAGTGCACTTGAAACAACTGCGTGTCGTGACTTCGTGGAGATGATTAAGTGGGTCTCTTTTATGGGAAAACAAGCGCAACATAAATCCAGGAAGGAGAATCGTTCCTGTGACTGTCTCATGCCAATTCCCCATTTTCCAGTCATTGGGACCCAATGTTGCTTTCCCGCTTCTGTCACATTCTCTTCAACTACAAGCTCCAACCCGCTTCAATGACTTTTACGATTCAAATGCTGCAGCACGTTTAAAGATGCATTACATCGCCCTAAATTACATTAAAGTGAATTACATTGCAATACGTTGTACAACAGCGTATTACACTGTATTAATTTACATTACATTTCTTTGTATTATATGACATAGTACTGTGGTGCGTTACAATTTTATTGCATTGTGTTACTTTACATTTCATTGCATTACATCGCATTGATGAGCATTGCATGGCATTACAGTGTATCACATTGCATTAAATAACTTTGCACTCGTTTACATTAGATTACAGTGTATGGCCTTACATTCTACTGCATGCCATTAAATTAAACTACATTAAGCTACAGTACAGTACATCGCATTACACTGCACTACATAAAGCTTCATAGCATTACTTGACGCTAAGTTACATAAGATTTTATTATATTGAGTTACAGTACATCACATCACATTGTTCTGTGTTGCATTACATTACACATCATTACATCGCATTTTATACGATTTTACATTACGTCGTTAGTTGAACCAGTGCTTCTGGTGGAAATTCCAGGACGCAACCACTAGATTATGGCGCAGTCCCTTGCAATAATCATAATAAATGCGAAAGGCGTCAGATGGCAATGCAATGGGAGACTTACTGGAACACTCTACCATTGCATTTACGTATGAGCTATTGGCCAATCATGTCTCCCTGACATGGCTTTTGTGTGGCGCTGAGAAATTTCGGAGATTCGCATTACATTACATTGCGTACTGTTGATTTCGGTGCTTAAAGTAGTCTGAAGTGTCTACTGCACACTTCCTCAAACCGTCAAACTGTACTTGAACTGGTAAGTCAATTATCAGGTAGGCCTACTAGAATGAAACCGTGCGTAGCTGACTTGAGCTAATCTCTAAAAAAATTCATACTACACACTGTAGATTGCATCAAGTGCACTGCACACTCGACAATGTTATTTTGACTAAGCGCTGGGGGATTGCCTTTGGTACTCACAACTCCGCTTTTGGGGCGCTGTAGAAGTCTCGAGATTACGATTAATTTACGATAATGTCAACTGCACAGTCTGCTTCGGAAAAACATTCTACTTTAGGCCCTGGTATTGCATTACATATTGCATTACGTCTTTGAGGATGGCACTTAATCAGGCAGGTGGTTCGAGGTTAATTATTGTTCAATCGAAATGAAGTTGACGTTAAGAGGACGGTAATTCACAGACGGTAATTCAAGAAGCGTCTGCCGAATCATAGATCACTGGTTTAGCTTGAAAATTTACAAACGATATAATTATTTATTACGTGCTATTTAAGTGAAAAACTAGAAAAACTCTTCGTGATTGATCTGTCGAAAACAGTGTCGTTCGATATCAAGTGCTGACATGAGTGATTACATTGGGCCTGCTGTAGACAATTGAGTCACCTGCGCTAAGGCCTTGTCTAAAGTAGGCTGTACAATCTATTAAAAATTCAAGTGTTGCTTCTCAAGGTTGATTGTGGCATATAAAGTACTGGTGAGACCAGTTTTTCAAGTTTAGGGCGATTTCGTCATCCTTGTTGTAGGCCTATTTCTTCTGGTAAGATCGTGTTCAGAGTGGACTATCACAATGCACCTTATATAGGGCCTACTATATAGTTTCTTGTAGATATAGGCACAAAGGTTAATTTGTAAACATGAAATAGTTCGATTGTCTTGCCATTCTGAAACTATTGCTTGCTACTGCTATCGCTTTGTAATCGTAATCTTCAAACTTCTAAAGCGCCACTCGAAGGCCAAGCGCAAGGCAACAGCCTATTCACGAGCGCTACGTCAAATCCGAGGATTTCCAGAGACCTGTCCATAGGATATCCGAATCCGGTTTCCAGGGAGCCAGATCAAGAGAGGAGGCAGAGCAGCTGTCAAGGCGGGTGTCGTTTAGGGCGAGAAGAATTGGAAGGCGATCAGGTGAGTCAGAGTAGGAGTACTTGAAAAGGTGAGACTTCAGTTTCGAGTGGAAAGCCAGGAGTGATAGATAGAGGAAGAGAGACGCCAAACCAATATGGTGGTGGTTGAAGAAGGAGGCTGTGATTGATGGTGTCTAATGCGGCGGAGATGTCGAGAAGACAGAGGCAGGAGACTTGTTGATGGCTAACGGCAAGGACCAGTTTATTGTACAGAGACGCAAGTAAAGTTTCTGTGGAGTGGTGTTTATTGAAGCCAGATTGGTTGGGGTCTAAAAGTGAATTAGATTAGAGGTAATCGCTTAGCCGAGCGAGGACTTTTATTTTAGTTAACTTAGATAGAAAGGAAAGATTGGAGATGGGACGGTAGTTACATAGGTTTTCCTTGTCTAGATTGGCTTTTTGAGAAGAGGGTAACTAGAGAGTTCTTAAAGGCCATTGGGAAGTTGCCGGTAGAGACTGAGAGATTGATAATTTTGATGATTACAGGAACGAGGACAGAGACACAGTCTTTTAGAAGAAAGATGGGGATAGGATCAAGTCTGTATTGCTTGCTGGGAGGAGAGTTTAGGAGGAGTAACACTTCTGCTTCAGAGGCGATAAAGAGAATTGGAAGCGATGACTGAGAGGCAGGAGGAGTAGGGTTGAAAGAGGGGTGAATCAATGCTGGAGGAAGCAAGGGGAGTGTGTCCTAAATTCCTCTCGCCATACCTTCCGCTCTTTTAAGTGCGCCTCCACAACTTTTCGACTTTCCCCCGACCTACTCACAGTTTTCAATATCTACCGCCCTCCCACCTCGTCTGCCTACTCCTTCAAACCCTCTATTCCTTCCCTCCTCCTCCATTGCTGATACTTTCAGTTCATTTTTCTCTGACACAATCTTATCCTTTCGTTTCACATTACGAACCAAGAAGGCGGTGCCGCCAAAAGAGATTTTTGCAGAATTTGAGGAGAAGATGATGCGAGGAAAGAAACATGTAGATCGAGTTTAAAAACTGAATATAATTATTTTATTTATATACAGATTTACATTTAAAAAACAATTTCAGATGTCGAACAGAATAATTATGTCTTTCGTAGTAACTATGGTACCGTATTTGCATACACTAAAATTGACTGTCTTTAGTACAAGCTCGCTTACTTACAAAACAGCACTATTCAGTTACAGCCTGCTGCAACTTAGGCTTAAGCTTAATTATTATGCACAACTTCAAGCAAACAGTCCTCGTGAAACACACAGAGGTACAGAATATAATTATTACGAGTGAGGTAATTGGTCCATTGTATTAATTAGGAACAGTTATAATCCTTATTTTATTATAAATTATTTAAATATTTTCATCCGAGATAGAAATGATCTCTCAGAAATGAAAACTAACTAAGTAGTAGCAATAATAATAATAATAATATACAGACATCCCTATTATGTTATAAGCCACTTATACAAACGTTCCTACTATGGCAAGATATAAGCCACTTAAGCAGACATCCCTATTATGGTATTTTATGAACCACTTACACAGACATGCCTACTGTGGTAAGATAAAAGCCACTTAAACAGACATTCCTACTATGGTATGTTATAAGCCACTTGTACAAACTCTGGTACATCGGACGAGCTTCGGCTCAATGTAGGACTCTTACTGCCAACAGAAGGTAATAGGCAACTCAACCTTCCAACAGAATGAGTCGAAAATACTTTAGCGCCAGTTTTTCTTCGGAAATTCTTTCAGTACTAGGAAGTACGAGGTGTTAAACTGTCGTGCTCATTCGTAACACTCGACCAGGCCGGCAGCTCATAAAGACTACTCATGTCGTAGCCTTGATGAGTTGTTCTGTTTAAAAGAAATGAAATACGCTGAGAGCGTTTACAAGGAGTAGTTATTTAACATCATCACTAAATACTGATATTAATAATATTAACGTTAATATTGTGATTAATATTAATATAATTACTATATACAAAGAACGTTCACAAGGCGTCTGATTTTACATTATCATAAATTTTAATATTAACAATAATATCAATATTATTATGACTGTTAACATTACTGTTATTATAATAATAATTATAATTTTTATTATTACAATAATAATAATAATAATAATAATGATAATAATAATAATAAATAATAATAATAATAATAATAATTATTATTATTATTATTATTATTACTATTATTGTTGTTATTATTATTATTATTATTATTATTATTATTATTATTAGACCTCTTATTGTTACTACTACTACTACTACTACTACTACTACTACTACTACTACTACTACTACTACTATTATTATTATTATTATTATTATTATTATTATTATTATTATTATTATTATTATTTGCGAAGCAAGTTTGCAAGGCGTTGTAATTTAACATTAACTTCAACATTAACGTTAACGTTAACGTTCACGTTCTAGTCAATGTTATTAATATTATTGTATTACACAATGAACGTTTGCAAGGCGTCGTTATATAACATTATCATCCTTTGTCGTCGCTGTACTTCAGACTATGACGACGAAAGTTAACACGCCAAATGGCACCAGAGAGGAGATTGAGAGATAAAGAGATTAAGATATCACAGTAGACAGACTAAGATAAAAGCAGAAACGTCAAAGATGGCCGTCGCTCACCCACCATTGTCTGACTCACGATCCTCTACTTATCGGGATGAGGACATTTTCCCCCGGGACATTAACCCCCGAAAATTCCCCGACATTCTCCCGGATAGTCCCCTTAGGACAAATTCCGGGGACTACCCCGAGTGCTTTTAAAAGTAGGCTATTTAACGTATGCATGTATGTAAGCATGTACGTATTTATGTATATATGTATGTATGTATCTATCTATCTATATGCTTGACCCGGGAATTATTTATATTGCGCCTTCAAAGAACCTTTCGATGTAGCTCTTCGCTTTTAGCTCATATGCTGCGATATTTCAGTAAGAAGCAATTGCAAACAGCTTTGTTAAGACTAAAGGCCAGGTCGACTGTATAGAGGACAAACGTATTATGTCCAACTCTTAAGACCATGGAGATATTACGTTTGTCCTCTATGCATTATTGTTATTATTATTATTTATATTATATTATATTATATTATATTATATTATATTATATTATATTATATTATATTATATTATATTATATTATATTATATTATATTATATTATATTATATTATATTATATTATATTGTATTGTATTGTATTGTATTGTATTGTATTATATTATATTATATTATATTATATTATATCATATTATATTATATTATATTACATAGCTAAATACACCGCATTTAGTAGCGGCTCGGCTTAATCCGATGACATGAACAGCGATCGAGTCTGGATTATTTGCGAGGTATAACTTTTAATTTGCAGCTGTGAAGCTGTGAACTTTTATCAATGTATTATTTATCTGCTACCTACATTTTTATTGTATTACTTTGAACAGCATTAGTCGGGATTTTATGTGTCTACCCTACTACCTAAAAGTTTTGACTTTGTATATTGACCGCGGCGAAATGTCCTGCATGGGGCAATTGTTCCAGAGGGAATTGTCCGAGGGAATTGCCCAGAAAAAGTGTCCTAGACCCCTACTTATGACCACACAGGCTTTCCACTCCAAATTCAAGTCTCAACTCTTCCAGAATTCCCCCTAATCCATCTAATCCTTCGCCTTTCAAGCTTTCTCGTCTTCAACGATGCTCGCCGTAGCGGTTCCTCGACCTCCTCTGTGTGGTCTCTCTGGCAACTGGAATCGGGTATACCCACTGGACATCGATCTCTGGACAACTCACCTGATGTGACACAGAGCTCGTGAATAAGCTGGTGCCCTGCGCTTACCTTTAGAGTAGCGCTTTAGAAATTATGAATTTATGACTGAGTACGTATTGAAGTGAACAAGGTCGAAAACGAGTCCATGCGCGCTTATCACGACACACAGCTCAGAGGACTGACTGAAGAGCAGGGTCAGAGGTACTCGTGCTTAGGTCGTTGGAGTTATAAAACATCGGAAGTAGAAGGGGAAGTGATGTGGCTGTCTCCCAGTAAATCGGTATACACGAACACACATCCTGACCACATCTAGTCTAACGACTTCGTATGACAACGCGGTGGCCAAATCCCTCCTCTATCCTTCCTCTTTCGATTTACGACTTAAGCAAAGCAGTGCCAAGTATGGTAACGATTGAACTTGCCTCAAAACAAACTAACGCTGTCATGCTGCAAAAAATACTCCAGGACAATGCCGACAAGTGGCGGTGACTGTCACCACCACATTTAGAAGTGGTGATGAACGAACATCACCGTCATATTACAAAGTTATGCCTATTTCTGCTGCGGAACCCAGACTCGAGAGACTATATAGATACTTAAAGATAGTTACATAATCCGCGTACCTTTCTTTAAAGCAGTACTTGTAGATGAGGTAAGCAACGACGCTGATGATAATCACTCCACCAACAACCGAACAGACAATAATGGCAGCTAATTCGCCATCGCTCAGTCCAGTGTCAGGTGCTTGGGTTGTAGCTTCGGCTGCAGAGACAAGTAACAATCATCATTATTACCATCAGTTTGCTATAATTCAGCATAGATATATACATATTATTCCTTCCTTCCCTCCTTCCTTCCTTGATTCCTTACTTCCTTACTTTCCTCTACTTCCTTCTTTCCTTGCTTTAGCTCATTTGCATGTATTTACCTGATAAACTTGCGCTTTATAAATTTTCATGTAATACTATAAAAATAACAGCAACAGCAACAACAACAACGACAACAATAGTTATAATAATAATAATAATAAAATATATCCCTTTCTTTCATCTATCCTACTGTCCTACCTGTCATGCATCCATCCTCCCTTAGGCCTACTTCCACGCGAGAGTAGAAAAGGAGCTAGACACATTGCGGAATGCAAGAGAGTGTGCTCTAGATGTAGAAGCGTGAATGCACACAGAGTTATGATGGTTAAATTTCGGAGCGGAAGAGATGAGAGATCGACTGTGCAATAAACTGCGTTGACTGGAAGGAAATAAACTGATGGTTCGCGCTTAGCTTCTACTATTACGAAATTTGCAATGTCGACCTATGTATGCATCTAGGCTTTTACAAATTGCATTTTATTATTATTATTTTTTTTTTAAATTATTATTATTATTATTTTTATTATTATTATTATTATTATTATTATTATTATTATTATTATTATTATTATTATTATTATTATTATTCTTTATTGATAAACCAAAAGCGAACCGCACATTGGTGAACAAGTACAGAAAAATATAAAACATAGAAGTAATAAGAAGATTATAATATTTGAAAAAATGAGTTTAAATCTAAATTTAAAAAAATTAGAATATCACTAATGACACTAAATCAAAGCATCATAACAAGAGAGAAATTTTAGATCTAAAAAGGGTAGCAGAATTGGAGAAGTTTTACTAATTAAACAACATCAAAAAGCATCCTAATAATAAAGCTTCTTCTAACCAGATTATCAGAATGAGGTAAAGTAAGATTATGGCCTCTGGGGCGCAACAGTAACCTGTTAATTTAATTTGAGGCAATAGACCATTAGGGACATGACCATTAAAGCTTCTTATGGCTAAGAAATACGGTTATTAGCTAGTTGACAGAGTTGAGCATAGGAAGGGTTGTCTTCAGGTAAGTAATATCTTCTCATAAGTCGTCTTATGATTGAAGATGGCTTATCCCGATCACTTTGGTTAGTAAAGTCCCGAAACCTTTGAAAACGTTCAGAAAATGGCTGTACAAGGGAGCTGAACAGGTGGGTCTTAACATAGCTATAAAAGTAACTCGAGCAGACTTTTAAGGAACAGGTCGAATGTCAGCTGGAAGATTGTTCTAAAAAGATGGACCAACGCATGAGAGTGCACGGTGAACTTGTGTTGATGTACGGCCAGTGATGGGCAATAGTTAACTAAAAAGTTGCTAACTATTAGTTTAACTAAAAAATTTTAGTTAAGGAAGAAGTTTAACTAAAAAAATAGTTTAGTTAAAACCATAGTTTAACTAAAAAAAATTAGTTGCTAACTAAAAAGTTTAACTAAAAAAATCAGCAATATGCAACTATTTTTCCACAGTGAACATTGAACACTGTCAGCAAAAAACATTTTAACACTGCATGGTTTTAGCATTTACAGCCTGTGTTTTCGAATTCATACACTACTTACAGTGCACATGTAACTGTATGCCAGAACAGTACGCATTGCATAGTTTGAAGGTGAAATTGTCATTGACGCTTTGCATTATTACAGTTCACTTAACGTCTTTTATTGCAAAAATGTTTGTCGTAAATAGTTGGAAAATAGTTGGAAAAAGTTTAACTACTTTTTTTTAGTTTAGTTAACTAATTTCCAAAATCAGTTGCCAACTTTAGTTTAACTACTTTTTTTAGTTGGAAAATAGTTTTAGTTTAACTTAAAAAAAATAGTTTAGTGCCCATCACTGTGTACGGCTGCAGGAGACCAGAAGATCTCAACGAGCGGACGAAGGAAGCGACCGGCGACCTGACTGACCGGAAACTGACAAACACAGTATGCATGATGGGCACAGCCAACCAACGAAGCCCGGCCATAGAGAAGGATCCTGAATTCGATTCGCCCTGGACAGGGAGTCAGTGGAATGTGTCTCTCATATAGGCTGGGATATGAGAGAATTTTGGAAGATTTTTGATAAACATTTGACCAGAATCGTATTATTAGTAGAGATAAAATCAGTTACAGTGGATATGTTAACCAATAGAAAGCCCAAGATCAGAAAGTCTCACGGGAGCCCTAACGTAAATCCGAGGAGATGAAAAGATACATGTTGAAAATTCTATGGAATGGATCACACTTTGTGAAACTGAATCCCACCTGTTGTTGGTAGTGTGGTTGGTGGAAAAGTAGTAGCAGAATAGGTGACCCCGGATGGTTGGCTTCCTTGCGTTCCGGTTGAAGATGAACCCGTATCTACAGAAGGTGCAAATGTTGGTGTCGTTGTAGACGTAGACGTTGAAGTTGACTCGGGAGGTATAGGTGGAGCTGTTGAAGTTGAACCAGTAGTTGCAGGAGTAGTTGATGCAGCTGAGCCAGTACTGATAAGCGTAGATGTGGTATCTGGTCTTGTCGTTTCAGATAATGTAGTAACTGATTCAGTTGACTGTTGGGGCGTATCTGTAGTAGCCAATGTAGTTACTGCAACTGATTCAGTTGACTGTTGTAGCGTAGCTGTAGTAGCTAATGTAGTAATTGTAGTCGGTGCAGTTGAGGCTACGGTGGATGTTGACAATTCCATCGTGGGATTCGTTGTAGTTGAGGTAATTATTGTAGTTGCTGTAGTCGGTGCAGTTGATAGTTCTGTCGTGGGATTCGTTGTAGTTGAGGGTGTGATTGTGGTAGGCGCTGTCCCAATGGGTGATATAGTTGATAACGTGCTACCTGACGTCTCAGATGACGTTTCGTTCCAAGTGATGTTGTAATCGGTGGTTTCGAACGTTGTATAAACTTCTGTCGTATTTTCGGGTGTTGCATCCGTTGTGTTGTCAGAATATTCTGTTGTATAGTTGACCTCAGCTATTATTGGCGATTGATCAACTGTTGTTTCAGTGCTGAAGAATTAACAAAAAATCAGTTAATTAAAGTTTCTACGTGTCTCCGCCAGCGCGATACCCTAGTGGTCAACTTCCAAGACTGGTAACCAGAGATCAAGGTTCAAATCCACATCTGACCAAAATATCTGATATTTTATATACGGTACGCTATACATTTGTTTATTTACTTTTTTATTTCGGATATTTCTATTGCGCCTCTCGAAGTCAACTACTACTCAGAGGCGCTCCCGACTACAGCATTTGATACTGTGCCGGAATTTTCACGCCGAAGCGCCACGAGCAACTGCGAGTGAAGGACTTGCCCATGGTCCGTACGTAGCGGCTAGAGTGGGATTCGAACCTGCAACCCTCCGGTCACAAGGCGCCGAACTTACCACTGAGCCACCACGCCCCACACATTAAGGACACTGAACGTACACTGTCGATGTGTATACATGAGACCGTGAGGGACAGGACTGGCCAACCACCCTCATATGCCGAGGCTAAGAAAAAAGAAGTCGCTTACACTTCATACACATGGCTGCCTCTCATTTTCAGCTCTGCTCTGCTCTCTTAAAATTTTCGTTCGTGCACTCTTATTAAGTGAATGCACTCTTATTAAGTGAATGCACTCTTATTAAGTGAATGCACTCTTATTAAGTGAATGCACTCTTATTAAGTTAATGCACTCTTATTAAGTGAATGCACTCTTATTAAGTGAATGCACTCGTATTAAGTGAATGCACTCTTATTAAGTGAATGCACTCTTATTAAGTGAATGCACTCTTATTAAGTGAATGCACTCTTATTAAGTTAATGCACTCTTATTAAGTTAATGCACTCTTATTAAGTTAATGCACTCTTATTAAGTGAATGCACTCTTATTAAGTGAATGCACTCTTATTAAGTGAATGCACTCTTATTATGTGAATGCACTCTTATTAAGTTAATGCACTCTTATTAAGTTAATGCACTCTTATTAAGTTAATGCACACTTATTAAGTGAATGCACTCTTATTAAGTTAATGCACTCTTATTAAGTTAATGCACTCTTATTAAGTGAATGCACTCTTATTAAGTGAATGCACTCTTATTAAGTTAATGCACTCTTATTAAGTTAATGCACTCTTATTAAGTTAATGCACTCTTATTAAGTTAATGCACTCTTATTAAGTTAATGCACACTTATTAAGTTAATGCACTCTGATTAAGTTAATGCACTCTTATTAAGTTAATGCACTCTTATTAAGTTAATGCACACTTATTAAGTTAATGCACTCTGATTAAGTTAATGCACTCTTATTAAGTTAATGCACTCTTATTAAGTTAATGCACTCTTATTAAGTTAATGCACTCTGATTAAGTTAATGCACTCTTATTAAGTTAATGCACTCTTATTAAGTTAATGCACACTTATTAAGTTAATGCACTCTTATTAAGTTAATGCACTCTGATTAAGTTAATGCACTCTTATTAAGTTAATGCACTCTTATCGAGCACGGTTCTTAAGTTAATGTACTGTTATTGAGTTAATGCACACATACACTGTTTATGTAGAACAAGCACTAGCAGACAGACATATGGACAAACAAACAAACAGACAGACAGTCAGACTGACAATCAGATAGACAGATAAAAACGGACAGAGACAGAGGCAGAACGACAGAGGTAGACGGACAAAGGTGCGCATACAGGTATAGATACAGAGGGAAACAGATACGAGGGTCGATTAGATAGTGGGTAGAATGAAAGCGGAAGAGGAGGAGGAAGAGGAGGAGGAGGAGGGGTTATGAAAACGAGGAACCTAGCACAAGATTAGAAAGAGGAAGAGAAGGAGGATTAGAAGGAGGATTGCCAGGAGAACTAGAAGCGACAGAAGAGCATCCGGATAGTAGTAAATTCCAACATATATGTGCGTGGGTGCGTGTGTGCGTGCGTGTGCGTGTGTGTGTGTGTGTGCGTGCGTGCGTGCGTGTGTGTGTGTGTGTGTGTGTGTGTGTGTGTGTAGAGTCTTCGGAAACTCATCGCATATCGGTATAAAAAAGTAAGGTTAGCCTTTATCTCGCAACTGTGAGAAATTTTAAACTTGACTGAGCAGTAAAATTTAGTGTAAAAATCTTACTTTGTGGTGGTTCCTGAGTAACTGGGAACAAATAACGAAATCACTGTATACAAAATCACTGTGTATGTTAAGTGACTAACTCGCGACATCTTTTCACACGGTTTCATCTTCCTGAATTTCTTTCCTGTAACGATTTAGGGCGTCTAAGACTCTAAAAACCTCGTAACTTTCAACTGTAGACCAATGTTCGATAAGAATGGCGTTTACGAAAGTTTTGAAACGTCCTGAAAGTTGTGTAACAGTCCAAAACACGGCTTGAATATAAGAAACAAATAGAGACCATAGAATGAAGAAAAGCGATCTCTCACGGCATTTTGCAGACTTTCTTCAAATTGCTTTTTGTCGGACATCCAAGATTGCAACTCCACGTGACAGTGATCTCTCTAGCTGTCACGGTTGTACTATTATCTGCGCATCTATTGTCCAACCAACGTACCATTGAGGCAAACAAGAGTATTTATTAATTATTTGAGGCTAAATTAGGCCTGTCTGTCGATTCGTTAGCAGTATATAGGCCTATAGATATCGACCCTGTAAGTTCCTCTGAACTTTAGATTTTGCCCAATCACTGACCATATGCCAGTGAAACGTCGTGGCCTGTTCACCGCTCATGAAGGCTACGTGTGTTTAGTAGGCCACTTATAGGAGAGAGAGACATGCAGGTGATATAAGACACAGCCCAGACTGTCGTGAGAATACTTCATAGATAGTAATTATTTAGCACACTTGAAATAATGGCGTGCCACGCCTTCGTGGAGATGAGTAAGTCGGTCTCTTTTCTGGGAAAACGAGAGCTACATAATTCCACGGTGCGATTCTCTTGAGGGAGAAGTGTTCCTCTAAATGTCTCAGGCCAGTTGGCGTGCATTTTCCATTTTCCAACTGCAATTTGTTGCTTTCCCGCTTCTCTCGCGTTTCTCTATTCAACTACGAGTTCCAATCTGCTTCAATGCCTTTCTTGTCCTCTGCAGCTGGTCCCTCTGAGATGGTTTTGTGTGTCGTTGAGAAATTTCGGAGATTTACATTATATTATGCACTGTTGAGTTCGGTGCCTAAAATATTGAGAAATGTCTACTGCACGCTTCCTCAAACTGTCAAACTGTACTCGGACCGGTAAGTAAATTTCAGGTACTAGAATGAAATCGTGCGTAGGTAACTCTAGCTAATCTCTCGAAAATTCATACTACACGCTGCAGACTCCAGGTTGTGTATAAGATGGTACCTACTTGTTTAGGTCAGAGCATCGACAATGCGAAGAAAAGAAAGGCGCTATAATAATTGGCTTTGTATGAACATATGGCTCTTTTTCTATGGCTCTTTTCACGATGTATGCAGTCCATATACATATATACATATATATAGTAGTCCATGTATATATACACATACCTCGTGAAAAGAGCCGTTGGCCCCTATCTGCGTCTTTGAGGATGGCTCTAAAAGGCAGATAGTTCAGGCTGAATTACTTATTCAAAATGAAGTTGACGTTAAGAGCTTACCTGCTTTGGCAGGTAATTCAAAAAGGGAAAAGAAGAGGAAAGGTATTTGCAAACGATATATTTATATCGTATTAAGATTTCAAAAAACGGCAGTAAAACTATCTTCCTGATTGGTCTGTCAAAACTAATGTCGTTTGATTTCAAGTGCAGACATAAGTTGTTACACTCCACCTGCTGTAGACAATGAGTTACGCTAGGGCGTTGTATAAAGTAGGCTGCACAATTTATTAAAAAGTCAAGAGCCACTTTAGGGGTCATGGGTACCTACGTCTCTGATTAACAGCACAAGTGATGTGGTCGACAATTTTCATCAATTAAGCACACACCGTGTTGTCCACGTCATTCGAGTATTTAACTGCAATTTATGAATAATATTTGCTTTTGAATGTTTACCATGGCATGTAAAGTACTAGACTGGCGATTTTCGTCGTCTTAGTCGCAGGCCTATTTTTTGTTGTTCAGAATGGACTGGCACAAAGCGCATTAGTTTCTAACAGAAATGGGCACAACACTTATTTGAGAAACATGAACTACATGTAGTTCAATTGGCTTGCTATTCTGAAAATATTGCTTATCCCTGAATCTCCTTAACGTTGGGATCTCCCTGCCATATGTACTAGGGACATATGAAGGGCTCCGCATGAGCCTCATGTGGGTCTCATTAGGGCCCCATATGGGAGTAGGTTACTAAAGTTACAGTCCCCTTACTATTTTTGGGTCTCAAGTGGATCTCATAAGGGCCCTACACGAGCATGCTTATATGATTTATAAGCTCAAGCATTCAATTCCGTAAAACTACAATTTCTGCAGCGTGCGATCATCAGACCATTCACTTTTCGTTGTAATTAGTATCTGACGCATATCTTAATTGTAGGCATTAAGTGCTCCTTAGCGAAGCTCTTGTCCACATTGGTCTACGTCGCCCATAAGTAGCCTACAGTTAATTAGTAGGCCAATAATTAACAACTAGCCTACGTCTGATAAACTATATTTTTGCAGGAGTCCAAATATTCTAAATATGGGCTTTGAATCATGAATAGGTGTGTGTTAAAGGCAGAGAACACTTCAACCTTGTTCCTATAAACTCGAATTTGGTCTTTCCTCGATTGCTATAAGCCACGAATAGTAATATTCTTACAATCGAATTAACAGGTAGAAACAGTAGAAACTGTAATATGACATCTAGGCCTAAAAAGCTCCACTTCAAGAAAAGAACTCATCAGTGGTGCAGTAGTAGATATCGCGTATAGTAAGCCCTATTAATTGTTAAAAGACATATTTTGGGTGCCAGGGTCACAGACGTACCACTACCGTAATTTGCTCGTTGAAAACAAGAGTGTAGTTTCTTTAAACGAAGATGATTAGCGTCGCCCTCCTCCGTTATACAGACTCGGACTGGCACCACCAAAGCATAGGGCAGCATAAGTTAACAAGCTTGATGGTATTTCCTTCTAACGACGCAGTGTCGTAACGAAGATGATTAGCGTTTACCACCCCCACTAATCAGGCTTAGGACTGGCACCACCCGAGTGTATGGCAATGGCGGAGTTTGCTTAGCGATTGTTTCTTTTAAAAAATGTTGTGACATAACGATGATGATCAGAGTCACCCTCCTTCTTGACGTCGATAAGAAAAATACGTCATACAGTTTCCACTTTGGTTTGGACTACACTCAAAATCCACAATGTTCCAATAGATTAACGATATCTTATGACATCAAAGACCGTGTCTCGTCTATAGGAAAGCCTGTAATGGCAGTAACAGTAAAATCTAAGCTTACAGTTGATATAGGCCTAGAGTCGACGAAAGTGTCGTAAAGATGTGTAAATGAACTTTATGCTATCCATTGTTTATAGAAAATAAATTCTCCAAAGCGATTTCCGTGTCACTTTTATCAACGAAACATCGCAGCAAATTTAAAGCACCAAATATATTTATAACTTTAAAAAATCAAACGTGTACAAGTACAAAATCAGTTATTTCAAGATGTTGTCATTAAGGTATTTAAAAAAGTCAAAACAGTAAATAATAAACATATGTCGAACCACTAGATAATCTAGGGCTACGTCTGTGAACTTCTGATATGCTATTAACAAAAAGTAAATTATTTACACACCTATTATACCAAGTCGAAATTCTGCTACCCCTTTCTTTCTTGTGACGTAACAGTGCGCAGACTCATTCATTGTTGCCACTGGTAACGATTACGTCCTGAACCCGTGATTCCCATCCTGAATAATAGTAACTATTAATTAATATTCATGATATCATAAGTCCCAATGATGATGACAGAAGAGACCAACAAAGCAGCAACGGTCATCATGGTCCTAGAGTAGGACTGGAAACCAAAGCAACTTATTGTTCTATTTAAAGCCATCCAATGAAGTGCAGTTAACATAGACTATGCCAACCAATCACAGTCTCCATGACCTAGTTTCCTGATGCTTCTGTAGATTTGCGGGTGGCTTTATTTCTTGCGTTAATATCTTTTTAGCTGTGTGTTTCTGCACAAAGCCTTTTAACACATACATCTGGACCGAGTTAAAAAATAAATATAATTATTTTCTTTACATACAGCTCTCCATGAAACAACACAATTTCATATTTCGAACAGTCAGTATTAGTAACTATGGTATTTGCTTTCACAAATGTCTTGTTAGGCGCATAAAGCTCGCTTATTTACAGGCCCGCCGAGAGGGGGCAGGGGCAAAGCCCAGGGGCCCGGCGACTTTTCAGGGGCCCGGGTCCTGCCCGCAATCAACTTATGAAAAATATTATAATCAGTTATACAAAGTTTATAATTTATGCCTTTTTAGATATATCATCTGACTCTTAACTACAATCAGTTTAAACTCTAAGTATCTGAATAAAATCATATTTGTATATATAAATATAATCTTTTACAGCCGTGCACGCACTTTTATTATTTCAATTTGTTTTTTTTTATTTTTTCGTACGACCGCACGATATTATATTTATATAAAGCCTAAAGATAGTTTAGTGGCCCGTAACTGCTCTGCCTAGGGGTCCGTGACTGTTCTGACTAGGGGCCCGTGACTGCTCTGCCTAGGGGCCCGGAATTTCTGTCGGCGGCCCTGCTTATTTACAAAACAGCGCTATTCAGTTACAGCGTGATGTAACTTGGCTTAATTATTATGCCCAACTTCAAGCAAACAGTTTTCGTTATAGACAAAAAGGCACAGAATATACATTTATTGCGAGTGGTGTAATTGGTCCGTTGTATAAATTAGGAATAGATACTTTCTTATTTATTCTAAATTATTTATATCATTTCCTCCGAGACCTCTCAGAAATGAAAACTAACGTAGGAGTACAATACAACACAATAGGCTACGACTGTAATTTGACAATGACCTTATTACAAAGTTCAGAGTTGCACACTGAAGCCAAGCAACCATTAAGAGTAATAGATAGACTGGAAGAGTTAGGCAAAGTTTTCAGTTTAGAGCGAAAGACAGTCTCCCTAAGCGAGTTAATGATATTCACTGGAGTAGTTACAAATTTTTTTAAAAATTATCACAGTTCAACAAAACCTCAAAATCCATAATAATAATAATAATAATTATTTGTCAACCCAATCCTTCCGTTGACAATCCTTCTGATTAAATCCTTGTTCTCTGTCTACTTAACGCCTATTTAACGTTCACCTTTTGAACACTAATTCTACGTATAAGTATAACCTGAATTAATCAGCAACACAGTTTAATATCTTTTCAGTTTAATAAGAAACAAACAGACAGAACTCAATTCGATTACAACTCAACTAGTCAGCCACACTACTACAGCGAACATCGAATTCAAACTTCTCCAGTCAGCATAATTCTTCGCGCCTCTTGACACACCTGTCTTCTGTGCGCCCTAGCGAACTCTAATAATATACATATAGCGCGCCGCTGCCGAGATTGGCCGGCCGCGCGTGTCACTAAGACTAAACGTTATACATCTATCATATATACATGTGACGTTCGTCGCTCGAGATCAACTAACCCTTCATCAGACGTGGTACCAATTTGTGTCGGTCTTACCCGAGACGCTGCTTCGTCGTCGGGCTGGGTTCGGCTCCAGCCAACCGACCTTCTGGAGTCGCCCGGGTCACTATCCTGTCTACTTCTGCTGTAGACGAGCGGTTCCCTGTCTCCGCTCTCAATGCCCATTTCTCCAAGAGGAGGTCCCGAGGGTATCGCTTGTTTGCGAACAGTGTCGCTGTCAAGCTCCATCTCACTTTCGGACTCTGCCACTGCCGCGGTCGCCGGGTGGGCAACGTCCTCGTCTTCAGGATGGCCGTCCTTTAGAACAGGGTTCGCTCTCTTGCCGGCAGGAGTCCTCAGCTTCCTGTGAGATTTCTTAGTCAAAGACTTCCTCTTTTTCTCCACCTTAACCGAACCCTCACGTACCATTCTGCATCTCATGACTCTCGAGTTATCGTCAATAGGGGAAAACTCTGAACGTTCTCTTGTCCGAGAGGACAAGGTGTACATCTGACGAGTCGTCACGTCGTGCCGTCTCAAACACGCGAACATCTTGCGATAATATATACACGTGTAATATTAACGCGGTATACTGGTCTCACGACACTCTCTTCTGATAGGACAGGTTCTAGGTCTAAAACCTCCCTAACCGCACGCAGAACTGTGTTCCGACCGGCGCACGAGGTGGGCCCTACTTCGCACTTCGGTCAGTTCTCAGAACTACGTGTTTCGATCACCAAGTTATTTGCTCTGAATAACGATTGGTTTGAATACAAGATTTTCCTGACTCTATCGTTTTTCCTGGTCTTACCGCACTGTAATCAGTTGTCGGGCGGTCTTTTCCCGTACTGCGGTCTTTCGGTAACAGTGGTCTTTCCCAGTAACTATTTTTAGCTACCGGGCGATGGAGCCCCTCCAACGCTCCACCGGCGTGTCAGCCATCCAAGTGTCACAATCCAAATGTAACGCCGACCCCGTAAGGTTACCAGAATGTCCTGAATTTTGTTCCCAAGAATTTCCGAATTTTGGTTCCCTAACGAGGGTCACGCTTACTCTCACAGGTAACCGGACAAGCTCCGATCCTGCCTGTCGCCAAATTTACCCTTATTATCGTTTTTGTACTAAATTGGTTTTTTCAGGTATCCCGACGGTCACTTCACCGAGTGCCGAAGTCGCGTAAAACTCTCCCAGCCGAGGACGCCGAAGTCGCGTAAAATCCTCCCGGCCGAGTACGCCGAAAGTGCGTAGAACTTCCCTTGTGTCGAGTACGCCGAAATCGCGTAAAACTCGCCTCAGTGGGTAAAACCAAACACTGTCGGATCTTGGAGTTCTTCGAACTCCAAGAGGGATTTCCTTGCCCGACGCCAAATTTACTCTTGGTTTCAAGGATTTCAGAATTCCAGAAAATGGCTACCTTAAGAAGGTCACCTCTACTCTCATGGGTTACCGGACAAGCTCCGATCGCGGAGTTCTTCAAAACCCAAGAGGGACTTTCCTGCCCGTCGCCAAATTCACCCTGGTTTTCGATCTCACACTGAATTGGTTTTCCTGTGTATCAACGGTATCCTTCCCCGAGTATTACTCAGCCGTAGATTTCCCACGATCGGGATCTAGCCCGCTTCGCGATCAACTGAGGGATCGGCGCTGTCGGCCCGTCTCCCAACAGTGAACTTCTTTAGCTGTACTCGGGATCGCCTGATTATATTATTCGGACGCCCCTTTCGTCCGTAAATATATTTGTACTAACCGGAAACTCGAACTCTGACTCTGTCGTAACCAAATTCACTCGCCTACCACACTGAGTGCAGTATATTTAAATCGGTAACTGAATCGCTAACCAACAACGCTGTTTGACAGTATTGCTATGTATGAAGAGTCGAACCAACTCTTCACGTATAAAGCAGCACACCGTGAGGCAGGCTCTATGCATCCCGAATTAACGCGTCTACTCGCTATGCGCTGGCCTTACACCGTCGATCGGGCTTCCCTATCACGGTCGTTACCGGACAGTCGCCTATTGAAATTAAATAAAAATTAAATGATCGATGCTGGGTCTTCGCATGAAAAATTAAGAGAAACGATGCTGTTCCCTTCGCATGTAAACTGAAAGAAAACGATGCTATTCGCATAAAATAAATCTTCCCACTTACGCACTGTGGCCTTGACCGCCACACTCTCCCCACCTTACTTAGATGCGGAGCATCTCTGCCAAAATCGGGGACCTTAATCAAACGTGACAGGAACATCCCCAACCCAGATCCACTTAGAGAGCAAGGAACCAAATGCACCTTTGGTTATAGGGCGGTCTATCGACAATCTCGGCACCCTGCACGTACGCCAAACACGATGAGAACCGTGATAGCGACAGCCTTTTTAATGATGCTTTCGATCTCTCGGCACCCTGCACGTACGCCAAACACGATGAGAACCGTGATAGCGACAGCCTTTTTAATGATGCTTTCGATCCGAACCACCACCCTACTGGCAACCTGTCGTACCTGACAAATCGCCAACCTTAACAGGCCCTCTATCATGAACCTGGGCTCTACCGGACCCCAAGGGCCAGGAGAACTTAAGGAGAGAAAAGTCGCCCACTGTCTCCCGATCTGGTAACCATTGTCGATCAGTCACACCCGGTACCACTTCCAAATCGTGAAAGCAAAATAATAGTACAAGTTATCATATTGTAGAACCAACGCAATGAAGCGTCCTAGTACTGGAATCTTTACTCGTTTCAGTACTAACCACTAATCCAATGTTTAACCGAAAACATATCATCAAAAGGAAACTTAAACAGTCATTCACTGACAATCTGTCAAACCAACGCAATTAAGCGTTGATGGTAGCACAGGTACTGTATGCTCCCAGATACCGCTCAAAAGAAATACTCTCATCAAAAGGGCAACTGAAACATGGGTCTCCAATAGTCAATGAAACCAACGCAATTAAGCGTTTATCTAGTTGGTCCTAGATACACGTCTGCTTCAGAAGGTCACTAACAAGGACTTCTACAGTCGTAGTCATCCATCCAAGCGAGGTTTTCGTCTCGTCCGTCGTCCAGGTGGCAATTCTGGATCAGCGGTCTCGTCTGGATTTTCTGAAGGTTCCTCTGGTTCATGTTCTGCATTAGAATCTTGAGCCAGGACTGGCCAGTCTACTGTAGGTAACTCAAGATTTCTGTCCCTCTCCGGTAACCAGGTACTCGGAGGTTTACCGTAAAACGGCTTCAATTTATCCACGTGCACAACCATTAGCGTGGATTTCGGACTCTTCCACCGGTTCACCGACCACAGGAGTCTGCATGTAACCCTGTCTTGGAGGTTTCTCCCTTCGATAACGAGCACAGCGATCGCACCTTTGGCAGAACCGCCTAACATCGTCCTTCCAACTCGGCCAATACGCCCGGCGTTGCAACTGAGTCAAACTCTTCCGAATCCCGAAATGTCCTCCGGCAAAGCTTGCGTGTGTTAACTGAAGCATCTCTTGCCGTAGAGATAAGGGCACAACTAACTGAGATCGCTCAGCTTTTCCTGTGTTACCCTGAATCCAGCCTCTGTGTAACACTCCTTGCAGGACTTCCAGCTGACTCCAGTTGCTCACCAACACTTTCACCTCTCCGTTAGCAGGTGATAGTTCTGCCTGTGTTGGATGATGCTTCGACTCCTTCCAATCAAGGACCGTACCAATATTGTAATCGCTCTGCTGTTCTCTTCGAAGAAACTCCTTTGTCCAACGGATTTCCTGGCCTGTATCTTCACTGGTAACCTCGGAGCGCGTTACTTCTCCGATCGGACGTGCCCACATCACGTCTTCATTCGTAACTCTCATGGTAACCACTTTAGGTTGTTCCTCACCCGGACCTCTAGACATCGCGTCTGCGTTACCGTGTTTTGCTCCCGGTCTGTGACATATCTCCATGTCAAACTCCTCTATCATCTCTAACCAACGAGCCTGTTGGCCAATCGGTTCCGGTGTTCTGCGTAACCACTGAAGTGCGGAGTGGTCTGATCTGAGTAGGAATTTACTACCCAGTAAGTACTGACGAAACTCTTTCAAGAAATACACCACAGCTAACAACTCTCGCCTGGTAACGTTATAGTTCCGTTCCGCCGTCGACAAGAGCCGACTCGCGTAACAAATCACTGTCTCTTCTCCCTCTTGTACTTGCGATAACACCGCTCCAATGGCGTATGCCGAGGCATCCGTATCTAGGATGTACTGGCCCTCGTCGTTCGGTAACCCAAGTATAGGTGCGGAAACCAACTTTCGTTTAAGTTCTTCGAAAGCTCCCTGACATTCGTCAGTCCAATGGAACGGTACATTTTTCCTGGTCAGAAAATGAAGTGGTTGAGCTACCACCGCGAAATCATGTATGAAACGTCGGTAATAGGAGCAAAGACCAACGAAGGATCTGACTTGCCTCAAGTTCCGAGGAGCAGACCATTCTTCTACGGCCTTGATCTTGCTCGGATCCGTCGCGACCCCTTCTTCACTCAAAACGTGACCAAGAAACAATACTCTCTGTTGTAACAGGTAACATTTGGATGGTTTCAGCTTGAGATTATACTCTTGTAATCTCCTGAAAATCATCTCTAGACGTTGCATGTGCGTCTCTACGTCCCTCGAGAACACAATTATGTCATCCAAGTAAACCAGACAGATGTCATAGTTTAGCCCTGTCAAGACTAAGTTCATTAGTCGACAAAACGAGGCCGGACTATTGCACAATCCGAAAGGTAACACTTTGAATTGGAAGCTGCCCCTTCTCGTAACGAACCCGGTCTTGTGTTTGTCTCTTGGGTGCAAGGCCATCTGGTGATAACCTGCTCTCAAATCGAACGTACTGTACCATCTGGCGCCACCCAGGGTATCTAAACTCTCGCGGATAAGGGGTAACGGATGAGCATCTTTCCGTGTCTTCAGGTTCAGTTGCCTGTAATCGATACAGAAACGCATACTGCCATCCTTTTTCTTAACCATTACGACATTGGATGCCCATTCCGATATCGAAGGTTCAATGATTCCTTGTCTCAACATGTCTTCTACCTGACGATCAACTTCCGGTAACATGGAAAGCGGTTGACGTCTCAAAGGTTGCCGAACTGGTTTCTCCTGTCCCGTATCGATCTCGTGTTGGATCACCGAAGTGAATCCGTTATCACTTTCGTTAAGGGAAAACGTTGCGCTGTACGTTAGCACAAGTTTTCGTAACCTGATTCGCTCTTCTTCCGAAATGTCTGCTGGCACTTCTTCCCATAGTCGTTTTAGGGTCTGTTCGGCAAGTGGGTTGAGCGTCTGCTCCGCTACACTGGCCGTTGTACTAATCTTCGATCCACACCGGCCAATCGTACTTTGCTGCTTTCCTCGGCGTTCCTCCGGATAACCTGGGCCCGTAGGTTTCCCCGGATTTTCGCTTCGGTAAGGCTCATCATACGATTCCGTTCTGGCTCGATTAACTGTCACATCGACTACGTTCACTCGCTCCAGCGGACATTCAGTCCGTTTCTTGACTAGCGAATCTCTGTCTCCAACATTCAACATCCTGATCCACACTTCCGTGTCTCTTCCTGTCACCAACGTACGTCCGATTATCAAATCTTTTGATAATTCCATTGGAATGGTCGTCCAATCTTCGTTATCCTTTTGGAAATGCGGGTATACTACCCAAGCTGGAACGTCAACTTCGCTCCTTGGAGGAACTATTATGTCCTCTTGCACAATAACCCTCCGGCACATGGACTCGGTACCGACCTCTTTCAGGGGGATCTTCTCGCTCCCAAGGAAAACGCATCGACTTGCGAAGTCCCATCTTGCCTGATTGGCTTCCAGCCAAGATAACCCCAAGATCACTTCTGTCACTTGGTCTGTAACTAGACAGGGTACAGGGTACACCTGCTTTCCGATCCGAATCTTAAGGTTAGTTTCACCATCCACCTTAATCTGACTTCCATTAGCGGCTAGGAGTCGCTGTTCTGACGGTACTAGCACAGCGTCTAGCACGAAACGTCGTGGCACAAGTGACATTTCACTTCCAGAATCAAGTAGACAGTGTATACGTTTTCCTGCCAGTCTTGCAACCACGTAGGCCACCCTACTGCCTTTGACCAGTCGGTTTTGGGTTTCCTCTTGTATCGGTTCAGCCTTTGTAGGTTCACTGGTACCGGTTGCACCATTCGTCTCAGCGTTTCTCTGAGGACAAAATCGCTTCATGTGTCCTTTTCGTTTGCACAAGTAGCATTCGATATCCGGGTTACGCAACCGTGTGGGCGGATAAATCCGTCGCCATCCCACATTTGGTTCGGTTGTCCTCTGATCTCCCACAGCTAGATCAGAACTGTTCTCCCTTTCATGAGGTTTTCTCGGGACGATGCCCAAATTCTGATTTATTGTCACTCGATCAAGTTCTCTTGAAAGATTTTTAATCTTTCGCTCGAGATCTTCTAGACGACGAGACTGTTGCCCCTCAGTGCTCGAGTCTTTTCGGTCTTCCATGGTAACTTTAACTCTCGCGTGTCTCCGGTCTAAATCACCACCTTGTGTCGAAGATCGACCATAGGCATCCAACCTCACCGCATGTTTATACGCCGCTTCGAGGTTAACTGGTTCTCGCTCGCGCACCTTCTGCCCCAAATCCTGGTTTGCCAGTGCATCAATGAAAGCGTCACAAGCGACCGTCTCGACGATATCACTTGTTGGTCCTGGGTATGCCAAAGCCATTAGCCTCCTTACTTCCTGCACTACACTACTCAGCGTTTCTCCGTGAGCCTGCCGGTAAGTGCGAAGTTTCATCCGATATAGGCTAGTTTGGTCATCAGACCCGTACCGGGCCTTAAGCCGCTCAACAAGTTCTCGCCAAGACACGTCCCTCTGTGCACCCATGTCCCACAACAGCTGCGAAGCGGGACCCGTTAGGGCACACATTAACTGGTCTGCTTTTTCCTGATCACTCCACCGGTTGCACCGTGCACAAACTTCGAACTTTGCTAGAAAGGCTGCGATCGCTGACTTGCCGTCGTACTTCTCTAGCTTGATTCGTATACCGCGATCCGATCGGTCTTCGCCTCTTGTCCGCGTAACAAGTGATCTCCCGACACTCTTCTTGGGATTTCCTCTCCGGTTGTCCTCATCGTTACTCCGGGAATCGTTTTCCTCGTCTGTCCTCACCACTGACCGGTGCCGACTCTGTCCCCTCAGAGTACCCGACGTCTTCCCTGTACGCCACTTAGAATACATCGTAGTCATCTCTCGGTCGCATGACGTTGCACTGTCTTCATCAGAGATGTACTCAGCCTGTCTCTGACCTTTTCTACGAGGCTCACCACCTGCGTAGTCTTTGGACTCCGATCGTTTATATTTATTGCGAGAGCTCTGAGAGTTTCCGTTGACGAACGTAACTCTTCTGTCTTCTTCGCGAATATCTCTTTTTCCTGACTCTGGCGGTCTGTCAGATTCGTCGTACCTAAGACAATTACGACTTCTCGAATCTGGTTTGTGCCCTTTAGAGTACCGCTCGTGGGTCTCATCCCAGGCCAAATGATCTCTGTCTCTTCCCATGTTCGATTCTCTCTCGGTTTCTCTATCAAGTGCCTGTTTTAAACCGGGTCTCTCGTACTCTGGTAGACGTTCTTTACCATACGTCTCCCTTTCAGTTTTCTCATAACTCTCGTGTCTTCCTCGTTGGCGGAGGTTTTTCCTGTCAAAGACTCCGGTTCTCATGGCCTCTTCTGGACCAACACTATCGGTGTCTGACTCCGAAGAACTCACTGACGAACGTAATTTCGCCTCAACTCTTCCTCTTGTCAACAGACGTTGTCGACTCGATTGCCTTGCCGTTTTTCCGTGTGACTCTCTCCCGCTGTCCTCGGGAAGATAGCGGCTACGTAACTTTTCCGAAGTTCCCGAAAGCGAAACTTCCTCGCGTGTCTCTGTGTTACCTCGGCTCCGTGCTGGCTCTTCGATCTGCAGCTTCCCTCGGCGATCCATCTGGTAACCTGGGCCCGTAGGTTTCCCGGATGTCTCGCGTCGGTAAGACTTCGCATGCTGAGCAGCAGGAACAGACAGTTCTTCAAGTTTCGAACTCATCATTGCCACACTCTGTCGCAGGTAAGACATCTCCGCTTGCCAATCTACCTCATCTGTCACAGGTCTTGGGCGACCTTCTTCCATGTTGGTAAACGGTACTCGATTGCCTTCGTTTCGCTGATGCGCCACGATGTCACCACTCGTTTTCTGCACTACGGCGTCACCCCGCGGTTTCAGGCCTGTCTCAATGTCTCTTGGCCTATCACAAGCCTGTCTCAACTGTACAGGTTGCCTGCCCCGTACGATACTAGGTACTTGAACCTGCACAAGGTTCTCCGATCTATTGTCGACGAGTGGTTTGGACCTGTCAAACCTACTCTCACCAACGGTCTCTCGCCAGTGTGTGAATGTCTCGTTATTCACATCGTTCTGTACTACCTCAGTAGTCTTTGGAACGGTTATCAACCATCCGTTATCCTCATGGAAACCTCTTTCACGCCCACTGCGGGTTCCAGCTTCCGTTTCAAATGCACTGGTTTCGTCAAGTGCACCCGTTTCATCAAGCAACCTTCGTTTGCTTTTCCGTTTACGTAACTTTGGACGCGCGCCTCCGTGCTCACTATGGGGCACTTCATCCGACTCGTCCTCGGTATCTTCCTGACCTTGCCTGGTTCTGTGACAAGAAAACGCTAGAACCCCACTTCTGGTACCAGTTTGTGACGTTCGTCGCTCGAGATCAACTAACCCTTCATCAGACGTGGTACCAATTTGTGTCGGTCTTACCCGAGACGCTGCTTCGTCGTCGGGCTGGGTTCGGCTCCAGCCAACCGACCTTCTGGAGTCGCCCGGGTCACTATCCTGTCTACTTCTGCTGTAGACGAGCGGTTCCCTGTCTCCGCTCTCAATGCCCATTTCTCCAAGAGGAGGTCCCGAGGGTATCGCTTGTTTGCGAACAGTGTCGCTGTCAAGCTCCATCTCACTTTCGGACTCTGCCACTGCCGCGGTCGCCGGGTGGGCAACGTCCTCGTCTTCAGGATGGCCGTCCTTTAGAACAGGGTTCGCTCTCTTGCCGGCAGGAGTCCTCAGCTTCCTGTGAGATTTCTTAGTCAAAGACTTCCTCTTTTTCTCCACCTTAACCGAACCCTCACGTACCATTCTGCATCTCATGACTCTCGAGTTATCGTCAATAGGGGAAAACTCTGAACGTTCTCTTGTCCGAGAGGACAAGGTGTACATCTGACGAGTCGTCACGTCGTGCCGTCTCAAACACGCGAACATCTTGCGATAATATATACACGTGTAATATTAACGCGGTATACTGGTCTCACGACACTCTCTTCTGATAGGACAGGTTCTAGGTCTAAAACCTCCCTAACCGCACGCAGAACTGTGTTCCGACCGGCGCACGAGGTGGGCCCTACTTCGCACTTCGGTCAGTTCTCAGAACTACGTGTTTCGATCACCAAGTTATTTGCTCTGAATAACGATTGGTTTGAATACAAGATTTTCCTGACTCTATCGTTTTTCCTGGTCTTACCGCACTGTAATCAGTTGTCGGGCGGTCTTTTCCCGTACTGCGGTCTTTCGGTAACAGTGGTCTTTCCCAGTAACTATTTTTAGCTACCGGGCGATGGAGCCCCTCCAACGCTCCACCGGCGTGTCAGCCATCCAAGTGTCACAATCCAAATGTAACGCCGACCCCGTAAGGTTACCAGAATGTCCTGAATTTTGTTCCCAAGAATTTCCGAATTTTGGTTCCCTAACGAGGGTCACGCTTACTCTCACAGGTAACCGGACAAGCTCCGATCCTGCCTGTCGCCAAATTTACCCTTATTATCGTTTTTGTACTAAATTGGTTTTTTCAGGTATCCCGACGGTCACTTCACCGAGTGCCGAAGTCGCGTAAAACTCTCCCAGCCGAGGACGCCGAAGTCGCGTAAAATCCTCCCGGCCGAGTACGCCGAAAGTGCGTAGAACTTCCCTTGTGTCGAGTACGCCGAAATCGCGTAAAACTCGCCTCAGTGGGTAAAACCAAACACTGTCGGATCTTGGAGTTCTTCGAACTCCAAGAGGGATTTCCTTGCCCGACGCCAAATTTACTCTTGGTTTCAAGGATTTCAGAATTCCAGAAAATGGCTACCTTAAGAAGGTCACCTCTACTCTCATGGGTTACCGGACAAGCTCCGATCGCGGAGTTCTTCAAAACCCAAGAGGGACTTTCCTGCCCGTCGCCAAATTCACCCTGGTTTTCGATCTCACACTGAATTGGTTTTCCTGTGTATCAACGGTATCCTTCCCCGAGTATTACTCAGCCGTAGATTTCCCACGATCGGGATCTAGCCCGCTTCGCGATCAACTGAGGGATCGGCGCTGTCGGCCCGTCTCCCAACAGTGAACTTCTTTAGCTGTACTCGGGATCGCCTGATTATATTATTCGGACGCCCCTTTCGTCCGTAAATATATTTGTACTAACCGGAAACTCGAACTCTGACTCTGTCGTAACCAAATTCACTCGCCTACCACACTGAGTGCAGTATATTTAAATCGGTAACTGAATCGCTAACCAACAACGCTGTTTGACAGTATTGCTATGTATGAAGAGTCGAACCAACTCTTCACGTATAAAGCAGCACACCGTGAGGCAGGCTCTATGCATCCCGAATTAACGCGTCTACTCGCTATGCGCTGGCCTTACACCGTCGATCGGGCTTCCCTATCACGGTCGTTACCGGACAGTCGCCTATTGAAATTAAATAAAAATTAAATGATCGATGCTGGGTCTTCGCATGAAAAATTAAGAGAAACGATGCTGTTCCCTTCGCATGTAAACTGAAAGAAAACGATGCTATTCGCATAAAATAAATCTTCCCACTTACGCACTGTGGCCTTGACCGCCACATACATATACACGTGAAACTAAAGTAAGCGCACTAAATATATACGCTAATATCTCGCACTGCAAGACTGTACACAAAACTCAGTTCACATTACCTCCTTCCTTTTTCTGGAATTGAGCAAATTAAATTTCAAAATTTGCGAAATTACCAAAATACATGAAACATATATATATATATCTAAATAATTAATAAACAGTCTTACGATTACTTATAACCTTGACAAACAATCAGCAATAATATTCAATCTGCCCTTCTTGTACTTCACCTCAACATCAAAAGTTTGTAAGGCTAACGCCCAACGCACAAGTTTAGCAGACTTAGACATTGACTCAGTCAAGTATGTAAGAGGATTGTGATCAGTAAAAATGAAAATTTTCGATCCAATTATAATTTCTTTTAACTTGTTTAGAGCCCAAACAATAGCATAGGCTTCCTTTTCCACAGTAGCCCATCTC
Source organism: Allolobophora icterica (assembly GCA_963556255.1). Classification (NCBI taxonomy): domain Eukaryota; kingdom Metazoa; phylum Annelida; class Clitellata; order Crassiclitellata; family Lumbricidae; genus Allolobophora; species Allolobophora icterica. The sequence continues at coordinate 65,285,432 of OY744608.1, forward strand.
TTCTGGGTATCAGTTAATTTCTGACTGATAAATGACACAGGGCGTTCTATTCCCTTGTCGTCCATCTGTGTTAAAACAGCACCGACTGCAAAGTCACTACTATCGCAGTACAAATTGAATGGTTTTCCCACTTCAAAAACATATAACACTACTTTGGATCGCACAGCCTCTTTAAGTAAATCAAATGCTTGCTGATGTTCAACAGTCCAATCAATCTTATCAGAAACACGTTTACTAGTTAAATCAGATAAAGGTTTCGCAATCTGTGCAAAGTCCTTAATAAACTGTCTGTAATAATTAAAAAATCCAAGCAGTTGCTTAACTTGCTTCTTAGTTTCTGGGATCTTCAAATTAGTCAAACTTTCAATTCTGTCTGGGTTCATCTTTATCTTACCAGACCCAACCACATGACCGATAAACCTTACCTCACTCTTACCAAATATGCATTTTTTCAAATTCAAAGTAACGTTATGCAATCTCATTTGCATCAAAAATGCATCTAGATGCTGCAAGTGAATATTCCAACTGTCAGAATGCACAGCAATGTCATCAACATACGGTTCTGCAAAGTCACTTATAGGCTGTAAAACTAAATTTATCGCCTTAACAAAAGTTCGGCCTGAATTTATCATTCCAAAAGGAACACGAGTAAATTCATACAGTCCATTATGTGTTACAAAAGCTGTCTTCCATTGATCAGATTGTTTTACAGGACAAGTCCAATAAGCACTTCGACAGTCCAAAATGGAAATCACATTAGACTTTCCAACTTTGTTCAAAACGTCTCTGACAATCGGCATCGGATATTTACAATCCACTGTGAATGAGTTAATGTATCTGTAGTCACAGGCAAGTCTTAAAGATCCGTCTTTCTTTTTAACAATAACCAAAGGGCTTGCCATTCTGCTCGATGATGGTTTAATAATGTTTGTTTTTAACATTTCTTTGATCTGACGTTCCACTTCTGCTCGATAAATCAAAGGAATACGATATGCTGCAAATTCTTTTTCACGAAATCCTGGTTTTAGTTCAATTTCATGTTCAACCAATGTACATAATCCGGGTTTTTCTGAAAATCTGTCACAGTATTTGTTCAAAACGTTCAACAACTGTTCTTGCTGAGTTACTGTCAAATGGCTAATTTGTTCAGGATCGAGGTTAAGTGAATTCTTGTCATCTTGAACCTCATTCCTCATTGGTAATTCAACCACTGAACCAAAATCTTCATCTTCTTCAACGATTAGACCACAACTTAATGCTCGAGTAACATATTTTCTGATCTTGTTGGCGTGAATTATTTTTCGACCATTTTCACCCATATCGACTAAATAAGAATACTTTGATCTTCGATGTATGATCGTACATGGACCATGCCATCGAGAAATAAGTTTGTTTGTTGACGTTGGATACAAAACTATGACTTTCTCACCAGCTTCAAATTCTTTGTGCTTTGCTCTCTTGTTATACTGATTCGTGTATTGTAATTGCTTTTCTCGAGAGTAAGATTCTGCAAACAATAATGCTTTCTCCATATTTTCTTTGAGTTCTTTCAAATACTTTTCTGGTTTAACTCCAACGTGAGGTGGTAAGTTTATTTCTCTAGTCCAACTCTCTTTTAATATTGCCAATGGTCCTCTCGGAATTTTCCCATAGACAAGCATATATGGTGATACAGCGAACATCGAATTCAAACTTCTCCAGTCAGCATAATTCTTCGCGCCTCTTGACACACCTGTCTTCTGTGCGCCCTAGCGAACTCTAATAATATACATATAGCGCGCCGCTGCCGAGATTGGCCGGCCGCGCGTGTCACTAAGACTAAACGTTATACATCTATCATATATACATATACACGTGAAACTAAAGTAAGCGCACTAAATATATACGCTAATATCTCGCACTGCAAGACTGTACACAAAACTCAGTTCACATTATTATTATTATTATTATCATTATTATTATTATTATTATTATTATTATTATTATTATTATTATTATTATTATTATTATTATTATTATTATTATTATAGTTTTTATTATTATTATATTAATTACAACAACACAAACAACAACTACAACTATAGTAATAAACTTTAAAACTCAAAGGATAAGAGAGCCAAGTATGTATGACGTTGACAAAGCCACGGCGCTGTCAAGATTGCTCTACGTCTCCCCGGTATGGTGGGACTTCACAACCCAGAGTGAGCGTGAGAGGCTGGGAGCCATCCTTAGGCGCTTGATAAGAAGTAGTTACCTCCCCGATGACTCTCCGTCCATCCAGCAGCTGTGTAGCTTGGCCGACAACCGCCTTTTCTCGGCAGTTCTGCGTAATGAAGGGCATGTCCTACACACTCTGCGTCCGCCTGTAAAGGTTACCGGATATGCACTCCGACCCCGAGCCCATGACCGAGCTATTCCTTCGGCTGACAGTCTCATGAGAAAAACATTCTTAACTAGGATGCTGTACTCATAACTTGAAGAATGACTCTCTGCTTTATCACTATATATATATATAGGTTTGGCCACTGCTAGTTTTGCAGGGCTGTACGTGTATGTGCGAATGTTTTTATATGTTTATGTACACCAAAATGCGGTTCGCAATTGGTTTAATAAAGAATGTTCTATTCTATTAATACAGACGATTGCACTGTGGAGCCTCTGACGAGCTTTGGCTTGATGTAGAACTCCTACTGCCAGCAGACGTAGATATATCAGCCCTCCAACAGAATAAGTCCAAAAATGCTTCAGTTCACACGTTTTCGAAAATTCTTTCAGGACTGAGAAGGACTAAGTTTTAGACTGTCATAGTCATGCGTAGGACTCGACCTGGCTGGTATCTCATAAACACTACTTATGTCGTATCCTTGAGTTGATCTGTTTAAAAGAAATGAAGTACTCAGAGAATGTTTACAAGAACTCAGGTAGTCGTTATTTAACATCATCATCATCATCATCATCATCATCATCATCATCATCATCATCATCATCATCATCATCATCATCATCTTCGACTGCCACAGATCGCTAGATGAACCCACATCCTGACTACCGGGGTACCTTGACCAAATCTAGTAAAATGACTTAATGTAGCAACGTGATGGTGGCCAAATCCCTCCCCTCTCTCTCATCTTTCGATTTACGAATGTAACAAAGCAGTGCCAGGCATCGTAAAGATGGATATTGCCTCACCAAACTAACACTGTCATGTTGCAAAAAATATATCAGGACAATGCCGAAGAGTGGCGGCGGTGACTGTCACCACTGCTTTTAAAAGTGGTGATGACGGAACATCACCGTCACAATAAAAAGTTAAGCTTATAATTGCTGTGGTACCCAGCGTTCGAGAGGATAATATGTAAATACTTAGAGATAGTTACATAATCTGCGTACCTTTCTTTCATGCAGTAGTAGTAGATGAGGTAAGCAATGATGCTAATGAGAATCACTCCGCCAAATATCGAACAGACAATAATTAATTCGCCATCGCTCAGTCCATCGTCAGAGGATTGGGTTGTAGCTGCAGAGACAAATAAGTCATCACTATCACCATAAGTTTGCTATAATTGACCATAGATCTATATATTATTCCTTCCTTCCCTTCCTTCCTTCCGTCCTTCCTTCCTTCCTTCCTTCCTTCTTCCTTCCTTCCTTCTTCCTTCCTTCCTTACTTTCTTCTACTTCCTTCCATCTTTGGTTTAACGCATATGCGTGTATTTAGCTAATAAACTTGCGTTTTGTAAATCTCCGTGTAATAATATGCAAATAACAACAGCAACAAAAAACAATAATAATTATAATAATTATAATAATACCAATAATAATAATAACAGATCCCTCACTTTGATCTATCCTACCTCCCATCAATCTATCCTCCCTTACTTCCACTCCAGAGTAGAGAAGGAGTTAGACAACTTGCGGGGTGCAACCGATGGACTAGAAACCGACACGTGAACGATGGCTAGAATTCGGAGCGGACGACATGAGATATCGACTGAGTAATGAAGACGCGTTCACTGGAAGTAAACAAGTTCGTGGTCTGCGATTGTGTCGGTCTATTTATGTATGTATGCACAAATCCTTCAGCCTGGAACAGTCTTCCCCAGTCCCTCCGCCAACCGCTTCTTGTCCTCTCTCCTCTTCAGTTCCGTAGACGCTTGAAAACCTTTCTTTTTGCCGGTTTTGGCAGTGATGCGGGTAGAGAGCGCCACTCATTTGAGTGGCGCTATAAAAATGTTCAATAACAATTACAGTTACAATTGCACATAGACTTTGTAAATTGCATTTCAGGAACCTCTCAAAGCGCTAAGAAAATGGCTGAACAAGTGATCTGAAGAGTGGATCTTAGCATAACTATAAAAGTAACGTGAGCAGCGTTTAAAGAAGCAGCTCGAATGTTAGCTGGACGACAGTTTCAAAAAGATGGACCAACGCAAGAGAGTGCACACTGTGTTGCACTTGTGTTGACGTATATGGCTGCGAAGGACCAGAAGATCTCAACGAGTGGTCGAAGGAAGTGACCGGCGACCTTATTGAGCTGAAACTGGCAAAAACAGTAGGTATGATGGAGCAGAGCCAACCCAGCAAGCCCAGCCATGGTGGAGGATCCTGAATTCGATTCTGCCCTCGATAGGGAGCCAGTGGAGTGTATCTCTCATATATGCTGAGATATGAGATAATTTTGGTAAAAACGACCAAATGCTATCGACAGAAATGCATATTGTCAGTAGAGATAAAATTAGTTAACAGCGGATGGGTTAACCAATAGAAAGCCCAAGATCAGAAAATCCCAACGGAAATATTAAGTAGTAGATGAGCAAATAGAGGAAATGAAGAGATACTTGTTGAAAATTTTCCACTATGGAATAGATCACAGTGAAACTGAATCCCACCTGTTGTTGGTATTTTAGTTGGTAGAAAATCAGAGGCTCCGGAAGGTTGGGTTCCAGAAGGCGTTATTGATATGGTTGCTGTTGACGTTGAAAGTGACGCAGTAGTTAGTGTGGTAGCAAGTACTGTATTGGCTACTCTAGACGTCGTTACTATAGTCGGTGTAATGGAGGCTAAGATGGATGTTGACAATATCGTCGTGGGTTTCGTTGTACTTGAGGGAGTGATTGTGGTAGGAGCTGTCCAGTGGCGGCGCCAGACATTTTTTGCAACCAGGGCATGGCCAGGGCAGTCATTCAAGAACCTGTGCAGAGGGCGATTTATGGAGAGCGCGGTAGAGCGAGCTTAAATTGTGACCATACAAAATCGCGCTACCGCGCTTGCCATAAATCGCCCCTAGCACTATTATAGTTGTCTATAGTCAGAAGGTCAGAATGGCGAAGCCCCCCGGAAGCTGAACGCTTTTTGACATTTGTAAAGTAAAGTTTAACATTTCAGCGAATTCAGTGAATTTATATCTCAGGATATAACAAATATGTCCGAACAAATTCTGGACAGGGCAAAAATTCTGGGAGGGCATCGACCAGGGCAAAGGCTTTTTACCGGGGCATTTGTCCTGGCGCGCCCTGGTGTAGCGCCGCCCCTGGAGATGTCCAAATAAATGATATAGTTGATGACGTATTACCTGGCGTCTCAGATGACGTTTCGTTCCAAGTGATGTTGTAATCGGTGGTTTCGAACGTTGTATAAACCTCTGTCGTATTTTCGGGTGTTGTTTCCGTTGTGTTGTCAGAATAATCTGTTGTATTGTTGAGCTCAGCTATTATTGTCGAAGTGGGTGATATAGTTGATGGCGTACTATCTGACGTCTGAGATGACGTTTCGTTCCAAGTGATGTTGTAATCGGTGGTTTCGAACGTTGTATAAACCTCTGTCGTATTTTCGGGTGTTGCATCCGTTGTGTTGTCATAATATACTGTTGTATAGTTGTCGCCATCTATTATTGTCGATGATTCAAGTGTTGTTGCAGTGCTGAAGAATTAACAACAAAATCAGTTAAAGTTTCTACGTGTCTACGCCAGCGCCTAGTGGTTAGCGTGTTGGACTGACAACCAGGGATCGAGGTTCAAATCCACGTCTGAAAAATATTTATGTTATTTTACATATGCTATATACTAAAGGAACTGAACGTATACACTGTCGATGGATAGATGAGAACGTGAGGGAGAGGACAGGCCTAGTACCCGGAGTCAGTCGCTAAGGAGTTATCGACTGACTTGATGAGTTAGCGACTGACTTAGCGACTCAGTCGACTAAGTCACATGCTTATCGACTGACCAAGTCGCTTAGACTTATCGACTGACTTAGCGACTTGCTATCGACTTCTCACGTAATCAGGTATGTATACTGAACATACACATAACTGAGCACCTAACAATATCATGCATTTTACTGCATACTGACCGTGCCATCATTTCCGTGGGCATTATATGGAACCAATATGAGCTCTATACGGGTCTAATATGGGAATATTGGCTCCGCTCCATGTGGGCCTTTTGATAGGGGACAGGCCGATGACTGAAAATTAATGTTAATGTGAATTGTGAAATTGAACGCTTGATAAATAGAAAGAAGTGAGGAGGAATTTTATCAGTACCGGGTACCCGATCTTACGGCCAGTTGGCCGAAACTGCTGGTGCGTGCCTCTTTCAGGTAGTAGCAGAGAATGAGAACCATGTAGGCCCTACTGCGGCACTAATTCCCCTCTTAGCAATCATCAACACCATTTTAGTAATAGAATGCATAAATTCACTTTACCAGAAAAAGATAACAATAACTATGTACCCCTTATTCTTTATAAGAACTCTTACTAACAGAGCAAACTCTCAAGTTGCAGCATGTCAGCTTGCTTTCCTCAATAAACAAATATTGTATTGTATCGTATGGTAAGTGTTGCTCAAGTCTCGCTGCTCATGTCTTCGTCAAATCGAATCGAACAAGCAAAATATGAAGTGAACGAAGTCGCTAGCAGTCGATAGCTTAGCGACTGGTTTCGACTTGAGAGCTTAGCGGCGGCGGCGGCGGCGGCGGATGGCGGCGGTTCCGAGGACTAGACTGCCAACCGCCCCCATATGCCGAGGCTAGGAAAACGAAGCCGCTTACACTTCATACACATGGCTGCCTATCATGTTCAGCTCACCTCTGTTCTCCTAATCAGATAATGCATTCTTATTAGGCTAATGAACTCAAAGTTATTGCACTCGTTATTAGGTTAATGTACTGTTATTCAGTTACTGCACTCAAACATAATTTATGTAGCACAAGCACAAGTTGACAACATATAAACAAACAACCAGACAGACTGAAAGCAGGGCAGACATACGAACAGACAATCTGATAAACATTCAGACAGATACACCAACAGATGGAGGCAGAGGTAGAGTTACAGAGATAAACAGACAGAGATATGCTGACAGGTAGCGATACAAAGGGAAACAGGTCAGAGGATCGAAGAGGTAGTTGGTAGAAATGAAGGCGGAGGAGGAAGAGTAGGAAAAAAGGAGGAGAGAACAAGATTAGAAAGAGGAGGAAAGAATATGAAGGAGGATTGGCAGGGGAACGAGGAGCGAGAGAAGAGCATCCGGATCGAGGGCGGTACAAAAGGCATGGAAGAAAGAGTTAAGGATAGGAAGTCGAGAGAGGATCAAGGGAAGGAAGGTGAAACTGTACGAGGCGATGATATGGGTTTTGATGTTACAAAATTCATAAATATAACTGTAACTAAATGTAGCTGCAATTTAATTGTACATGTAACTACAAATGTAAATGTACATGTAATTGTAAATGTAAATGTAAACGTTTTTCTTTATCTGTCTATCACTCTTTTCTCTGTCTGTCTGTCTGTCTGTCTGTCTGTCTGTCTGTCTGTCTGTCTGTCTGTCTGTCTGTCTGTCTGTCTGTCTGTCTGTCTGTCTGTCTGTCTGTCTGTCTGTCTGTCTGTCTGTCTGTCTGTCTGTCTGTCTGTCTGTCTGTCTGTCTGTCTGTCTGTCTGTCTGTCTGTCTGTCTGTCTGTCTGTCTGTCTGTCTGTCTTCTTATGTGGTGCTGACAAACTTCAGATATATACATGGCATCTATTTTATATTTGCAGAATGCATTCTCTACATTTGAAGAGTAGTTGTTTTAACTGGACCGAGTGCTAAATCATCTTTATCCGGAGACTACTCAGTAAATTCCAACAAATATATCTGTGCAGAGTCTTTGGAAATTTATCCCATATCGGCATAAAACAGTAAGATAATTTTTTAGCTCCAAATTGTGCGAAATTTTAACATTTCTCTGAGCAGTAAAAATTAGTGTATAAATCTTACCTCTGTGTGGTTGCTGGGTAACTCGGTACAAACAACAAAATCCCTGTGTACAAAATCACTGTGTATGTTAAGTAACTAACACGCCACATCTTTTGGCACTTCATCTTCTCGAATTTCTTTTCCGTAACGTAAGACTCTTCAAAACTCCTAACTTTCAACTGTAGCCCAAAGTTCGTTAATACTGGCGTTTACGAAAGTTCTGAAATGTCCTGAAAAGTTAAAACAGTCCAAAGTGCGGCTCCAATCTCGGAGAAAAACAGGAAACTAAGTTCAATGTAAAATGGGGGAAAGCGATCTCTCAGGACATAAACGATCTCTTACGGCATAAACTGTCTCACGAGTTAGATTGTTTAAGACTTTCTTAGAATTTCTTTTCGTCGGACATCCAAGAACACAACCTGACCAACCAGTGATCTGTCTATAGCTGACACAGTCTTCTTATTATTTGTGCGTCTAGTGTCCAACTAACAGTCCACACAGACAAACGAGAGTACTATTTGAGGCTAAAATTGAACTGTTTGTCGAAACGTTAACAGTATTTCTATAGATATCGACCCTGTGAGTTCTTCTGAATTTGAGACTTTTTCCAGTCACTGATCATCTGCCAGAGAACCGTCGTAGCCTGATGCAACGTTCATGAAGCCTACGTTTGATAAGTAGGCCTCTTTATAGGAGACAGACATGCAGATGATATCACGCACAGCCCAGATTGTCATGAGAATACGTCATAGGAAATGAATTATTCATCACACTTGAAACCACTGCGTGGGGAAGAAGTGGGTCTCTTTTCTGAGAAAACGAACACTACATAAATCCACGGTGCGATTCTCTTGAGGGAAGAGAATAGAGCTGTACCGATACCTCTACCCCATTTGTAATCGGGTCGATTATTAGAGGGATTGGCATAATTTGCATCGGCAAAAAAATAATCGGCGCCGATGCAAATTACTTTATAATTAACGTTTTTTGCACAATAATCGTTACAAAAATATGAGCACAAATATGTATGTTTTGTTTCTTATTGTTGATTTATATTTAGCATTGCACTACCTACTGGGCACCGTAGAAACCAAGGACCTGTTATACATATGACTGGAAACTCCTTAATAACCCTTATGCAACGTCGTGCGCTTAGTTTTTGAGTGATAACAAAGTAATCGGACTCATACGCGGTATCGATTATTTCAATAATCGGCTATACGCGGTATCGGCATAATCGGAAAAAGGGCTATCGGTACACCAATAGAGGAGAAGCGTTCCTCTAAATATCCCATGCCAATGCTCCCATTTTCCATATACTGGAACCCTTTGTTGCTTCCTCGTTTCTCTTGCATTATATTCAACTACAAGCTCCAACCTACTTCAATGCCTTTTCCGATTCAAATGCTGCGGTCCGTGGGGTTATAGATGCATTACAACGCATCACGTTACGTTGTACTACAGCGTTTCACGTTTTATTACTTTGCATTGCATTTCATTACAAGGATTACCTGGCATCACATTATGTTACAGCGTATTCCTTTGTATTAATTAAATTACATTTCGTTGTACTATATGACATGACAGTCCATGACATTATATTCAATCGCGTTACATTTTTATTTTTACTTTAAATTTCATTGCGTTACATCGCAGTGGTTAGCATCGCATGAGATTACAGTGCATCACCTTGCTTCAAATAACAATACACTCTTACATTACATTAAATTACAGTGTTGACCTTACATTCGACCTTTGTTACTGCACAGATCCTCAAACTATCAAACTGTACTTGAACTGGTAGGTAAAATTTCAGGTACTACTGTAGAATGAAATCGTGCGTAGCAGACTTGAGCTAATCTCTAAAAAATTAAAACCCACACTGCAGACTCCAGACAAGTCATCCGCACACTCTTGTTTGACTAAGCGCCTGTGAATAATTAAGCTGGTAGACCTGCCTACGACTTCGCTTGTTTGGGCGCCGTAGAAGTCTCTCGAGATTAGGGATGACGAAAACATCAACTGCACATTTTGTATAAGAAAACTCACCATTTGTGGCCCTGGGTTGCTTGAAGTGTTATTTATTAAAGTCTTACGTACATGGCCCATTTGTTTACATCAGTTAGATATAGGCACGAGTGTTTGGATTTTACGAGGGGAGGAAGGCGCTATAATAATTGGATTTATATATATATATATATATATATATATATATATATATATATATATATATATATATATATATATATATATGCATGGACTACATCCATCGTGAAAAGGGCCATATCTGCGTTTTTTAAGATGGTTCTTAATCAGGCAGGTGGTTCAGGCGTAATTGTGCAATCGAAATGAAATTCACGTTAAGAGCTTACCTGTATTGACAGGTAATCAATCTACCTAATCCTAGGCTTCAACAGGAAAATATGCAAGCGATATATTTATTTTACGAGTTATTTTTTGTAATGGCAGAAAAACGCTCATCCTGATTTTGGCCAGTTCAAAACTAAGTCGTTCGATTTCTCAAGTGCTGACACAAGTGATTACATCGAATCTTCAGTAGACAATGGGGGTAACCTGCGCTAGGATGTTGTCTATTAGTAGTAGTCTCAGTTTAACGACACTGTGTGATAACAAAGATTATTAGCGTCGCCCTCCTTCATCCAGGCTTGGGACTCTCACTGCCTGGCACTAAGGCACGGATGTGCAGTGACGTAGTTAGGGCGTTGTCTAAAGTATACGCTGTACTATTTATTAGAAATTCAAGAGTCGGTTTTAAGGGGTCCATAACGACCTTCGTACCTCTTTAAGGCCATAAGTGACACGGTCAACCTTTTTATTAATCAAGCACAAACTCGTATTGTCCACGTCTTTCGAGTATTTAACTGCAATTTCTGAATGATGTTTGCTTGCCTTTATCTGAATGTTTGCTTCTGAAAGTTGATCTTGGCATGTTTTAACTGATTTTCAGAGGCGTGTTTATGCCTACGCGTAGGCGCACTATAGGCGCGCGCCTATAGGGCTTCCAAATCTCGGAGGGCCCCAAATGATGGAAAATATTTTTTCCCGATTATAGAATTATCCAATAAAATTTGTGATGAATTTATCACAATAGCGGAGACAATAATTTAAGAGCTCAATTTATTCAAGAAGTAAAAATGGCCACGTATTTCGCGTTGATTATTGATTCAACACCCGATTTCAGGATTTTTAAACTAAAATCATTAAATCAAATAACTTCACATTCCTTGAAAATAGCTTCTATAACTGTTACTAATCATAATTACAGTCTCAATAACGCTCACAAAACGGCTTTCAGTTCAACTTCGTGGGATTTTGCACATGATAGGCTAAACGCCACCAGAGTCTCAGACTCTCGGCCTACAACTTCAGAAGGGTCCCAAAGATATTTTTGCGTCTGGGTCCTCGTTTTCTGTTAACGCTCCTCTGTTGATTTTGACGATTTTCGTCGTCTTGGTTGTAGGCTTATTTCTTGTTGTGTGATCTTGTTCAGGGTGGCACAAAGCTCATTAGTTTCTGATAGAAATATGCCTAGAGCAAAAATCATTTGAGAAAATGAAATAGTTCAATTGGCTTGCTATTCTGAATCTATTGCTCAGGACTTCTATCGTTGAATCTCTTTAACTCAGGGTTCTCCCGGCCAGCATGCCTACGGAAATTTGAAGGGCCCACACGGGCCTCGTGTGGGTCTCACAAGGGCCCCATAAGAGCCGAATGTGGATCTCACGAGGGCCCAAATGGGCCTAATGTAGGTCTCTTAAGGGCCTCTTATGGGTTTCATGTGGGCCTCATAAGGGCCGATAAGGACGTGCTGATATGGAATATAAGCTCACGCACTGAATTCTGTAAAACTAGAATTTTTTTAGATTACAATCATTAAACCAATAATTTCCATCAGTTGTAAATAGCATCAGACACAGTGTCTTAATATAAGTGTGCATTAAGTGCTCCGTAGCGAAGCTCTTGTCCACAATGATCTACGCCGTCCAATAGTAGCCTATAATAAACTAGTAGGTCTAGGCCTATAATTATATAATTAACAACTAGACTACGAGTGATAAACAACTTTTTTGCTGTAGGCCAAATATTCTTAAATAGGCTGTAAATCAAGAATGGGCATGTATTACAGGGAGAGAAAACTTCAATCCTGTTCTTGAAATTTGATTCGAATTCGGCCTTTCTTCGATTGCTGTCAACCACGAATATCGTAATATTCCTACTGTATCGAATCAACAAGTAGTAATTTGATATCTTCTATAAAGCGGAACTTTAGAAAAGAACTCGTCGGTGGCGTTGTAGTAGGTACCACGTGGTGTTAATTGTTAAACGACATCTTCTTGGGTCAGAGCAGTCGATGTAGCACCTACCTTAGAACCTTGCCCTTTGAAAACAAGATGATCCTCTAACACACCCTCAAGTGTAGTTTCTTTTTAACGAAGACGATTAGCGTCGCTTCCTCCTTTTCCAGGTTTCGGACTGGTAGAGTAATGGCGAAGTTAGGAGCAAACGTCATTCATTAATTGCAGTTAAATACTCAGTGTTAATTAACTAGCTTGATAGTAATTTCTTTTAACGACGCAGAGTCATAAGATAATTAGCATCCACCTTTCCCACTAATCAGGCTTATAAGTTATGACTGGATCAACCCGAGTGTAAGGCTTCGGCGGAGTTTGCTTAGCGATTGTTTCTTTTAAAAAAAATACACGGTCATAACGACGATGACCAGAGTCTCCCTCCTCCTTTTTCCAGGCTTCGTACTGGCAACACTCTATGGTACGGCAATATCGAACTCCGTCGATTGGGTGAATTCCAAGGTTTAACGACATCATACGACACAAAAGGCCGTCGCGTCAATAGGAAAAACTACCATGGCAGTCCGCAAATAACGGACCTAAGGCGCGGATTGTAAGTCACCAGGAGAAGATGCAGTTAGATCTATATCGACGTACTTGAAAGCCAATGAGAAATAGTGAATTTGGAGCTACTTTTTGAGGGTCGGAAATGAATTTGAGTAGCAGTCGAATCCATTCCTTGGGGGAAGAGGCATGGAATGCACGCGAGCCCGTGGCTGTTCTGCATAGTGGCTCAGCTAAAAGACCCGTACATGATTGCAGGCAACTAGGAGTGACGTAAGGAGTACCAGTAAGTAATGACTGAAGGTAGGAAGGTGTGCTGGTGCTGAGGGCCTTGTAGGTCAAACAGGTTAATGAAGTTGGAGAAAGGTATGAACTTAGAAAGGTTGCTAGTGTCTAGGTCAGGTTTTTTTAAGTAAAGGCGTAACTAAAGCAGATTTTAAGGTGGACAGAAAACAACCTTCAGCAAAGGACAGGTTGGTCAAGTTTGCAATAAGGTTGGAGAAAACATCAGAAGAAGAAACAATAAGTGATGTAGGTATGAAGTCCATTCGGGATTATTAAGGGACCATGCCCTTGAGAATTAAGTAAGGCTACTTACTTACTTACGTAAGATTAAAGACTTCAAGGTAGGCGACAGATGGTATGTCATTAAAGGCAGTACCAGGAAAACTTCAGAATCGAGCAACAGGTCATTTCACACTACACTAGCAGTACATCTAGCAATTTTTCATTTTAAAATTACTAATTTTGTTTACAAAAAAATACAGAAAAAGTTAGAACACAGGCGCTGATTCTCATTTATTTATTTATTTGATTTATTCCGGATATTTCTATAGCGCCTCTCGAAGTCAACTACTACTCAGAGGCGCTCCCGACTACAGCATTTGATACTGTGCCGGAATTTTCACGCCGAAGCGCCACGAGCAATTGCGAGTGAAGGACATGCCCAAGGTCCGTACGCAGCGGCTAGAGTGGGATTTGAACCTGCAACCCTCCGGTCACAAGGCGCCGAACTTACCACTGAGCCACCACGCCCCACGCTCATGGTCTGAGCGTTGGCAGGTCACTGTCTCCTTTGAGTGCAGAAGACGCTGGGATATGCTCCATCGGTCCCGTGGATTTTCAGCACTTTCAAGTTGGCTGTGGAAATAGGAACTTCGTGACTCGTTTATGACCTTGTTTGTTACACGGGAGTAGCGACGGTAATGCTGTCTGTCCTCCTCAAGCCCAGAACTTTTCCATTTTCCCTGTAATCGGCGACATTCCCTCTTTGCCTGGCTTGTTTCAGATGAAAGCCACTTAGTGATAGGTTTAGTTGGTCGCCTACAGGAAGTCTGAATCGGAGCGATTTTGTCCAAGGCAACAAGGCCGTTGATATCGACAGAAATTATTTTGACATATTATTTTGACATAGGCCTATTATCGTAAAAACCTACGCTTAAATACAGTTGATTTGGCGACGATAAAAGGGTTTTAAAGGCGTCGAAGACAACTTTGTTTATAGAAAATAAATTCTCCAATGCGATTTTCGTGTCAGTTTTATCAACGAAACATCGCAGCAAATTTAAAGCACCAAAAATATATCAACAACTTTAAACAATCAAACCTGTATAAAAACAAAATCAATTATTTCAAGATGCTGTCAATAAGATATTTTAAAGTCAAAACAAACCAAATAGGCCCAATAAACATGTGCCAAAGTACTAGATAATCTACGTCTCTGAAGTCTGAACTTCTAATTCGCAATTAGCATATCTTAAATTATTTAAACACCTATTATCCTAATTCAAAACTGTGCTATCTTCCTTCTTTCCGGTTACGTAACAGTTGGCAGACGTCATCGCCGTTGCCACTGGTAACGATAACGTCTTCTCGTCAATCAGATGGTGAATACTAATAACTAATAATATTCAAGATATCATACGTTCCAATGAGAGAGACAAACAAAGCAGAAAACCGGGTCATCACGATCCAAGAGTAGAACTGGAGACCGTATCAGCTGATTGTTCTATTTAAAGCCAACCAATGAAGTGTTGCTACCGTAGACTATTCCAACCAATCACAGTCTTCATGACCTAGTTCCCTGTTGCTTCCGTAGATTTGCGGTTGGCTCTGTTTCTTGCTCTAATATCTTATTAGCTGTGCGTATCTACAAAGAAGCCTCTTTACACATACATCGAGTTAAAAAAAATAAATTTAACTATTTTATTTACATACAGCTTAACATGAAACAAAACAATTTCATTTATCGAACCAGGGGCGGATCCAGGAGGGGGCCAATCCGGCCATGGCCCCCCATTTGATATTTACACAGGACGTGGCCCCCGTGACCACGAAGTAGACGAGGAAAATGACGAAATAATCCCCCCCCCCATTTGATATTCACCACACAGGACATGACATGGCCTCCCGTAGACGAGGAAAGCGAAATTTGGAAACATGACAGGAAATTTTTCTGGAGATTAATAGATTAGGCCTAATGACAAAAAAGTCATGACTTTTTTTCGGAGATGAAATCCTTAACAATTTTTTTGCCCCCCCCCTTATTAACCTTGTGGATCCGCCCCTGTATCGAACAGAACTATGTCTTTCTTAATAGCTATGGTATTTGTTTTCACTAAATTGTCTTGTTAAGCGGTTAAAGCTCGCTTATTTACAAAACAACGCTATTCGTTTGCAACCTGATGAAACAGCTGAATTATTAAGGACAACTTCCAATAAGCTTAAGCAGTTTTCGTTGAAGACAAAAAAGCACAAAATATGCATTTATGGCAAGTGGTGTAATTGATCCATTGTATAAATTAGGAACAGTTATATCCTTATTTGTTCTAAATTATTTATATCTTTTCACCTGAGATAGAAATGATCTCTCAGAAATAAAAACTAACCTAAGAGTACAATATAACACAATACAACTGTAATTTGCTAATGCTCTCCTTACAAAGTTCAGAAGTTACACGATAAAACCAGGCAACCATTTAAGAGCCATAGATAGACTGGAAGAGGTAAGTTTTCGGTTTAGAGTGAAAGACAGTCTCGCTAAGAGAGTTGCTGATATTCCACTGCAGAAGTTTAAAAAATTGAAAACAATGATCACAGTTGTTATTCCAAAAAATTCAAAATCCATAATTGCAATAATAATAATAATAATAATAATAATAATTATTATTATTATTATTATTATTATTATTATTATTATTATTATTATTATTATTATTATTATTATTATTATTATTATTATTATTATTATAACTACAACAACACAAACAACAACTTCAACTATAGTAATAAACTTTAAAACTCAAAGGATAAAATTCAAATATGAAACAACTAGGTCAATTCTTAATACGTATATATATGTATATATATAAATAATATATATATATATGTATCAATCTTTATTTCACCAAATATGGTAGCACAAAACAAACGATACAGCATTCACTAGACAGTATTCCTGCCAATACTATACAAATTAAACTACATAGTCCAGATTTCCTTAATGCATATTTTACTATGTGCATAGGAGATCACACACAAAATTTACAACAATGTTCTCTATATAATTCTCTTAATAACGCAGAGTACAAATTATTTTTTATCGTTATCACATCATCCACATCAGCAGCTTCATAATGATCATCATTATCATCATCACATTCATCATCATCAAGTCGCTGTTGAAGCTATCGTTAATTATGCAAAGCAGAGTAGCTATAAATATACTTCATATATCTCATATACTTAATTGCAATTGTAATTGTAATCGAAAATTTATATAGCGCCACTTGAAATCAGAGGTGCTCCCGACCCGGGTCAGTGTCTTCACTGACAAAAAATTGTTTTCAGGCGCTTGCGAGACTGGACAGGATAGAGAGAGAAGGGCGAGCCTAAAGCCCTGAGGGAGGCTGTTAATGGACCAGCATCTAAATACATGATAGCAAGAACTATTTGGATATCCTACTATGGTATGCTATAAGCCACTTATACAGACGATTACACTCTGGTACATCGGACGAGCTTTGGCTTGACGTAGGACTTTTACTGTCACCAGACGGTTTAGGCAAATCAGGCTTCCAACAGAATTAGTCGAAAATACTTTAGCGCCAATTTTTCTGGACAAGGAAGGATAAAGTTTTAAACTGTCGTAATCTTGTTTGGCCTTTCCTACTGGTTATAAGTCGACCAGAATGACCTCTTTCTAACTATTTTTGTATTGTATTTTGTATTGTATTTAAGCATTTATAAAGCGCCTCTAGTAGGGTTTACCGTTCAGAGGCGCTCCCAGTGCGCAAGGCCGAGAGAAAAGAAATAAGTCTTAAGGAAATAAGTTGTTAATGGTCCATTAATCTTTGACGTCGAAGCCTTGATGTGTGTTTCTGTTTAAAAAACGAAATACACAGAGCGTTTACAAACAGTCGCTATTTAACATCATCATTAATACTAATATCATTATTAATATTAATCATAATCTAAAACGTTATCATGTGTTATTGTATATCTGTTTTTCCTAGGGAGGAATAACAACCTAAGTTATGTTATGTTACATTTATATTAATATTAATAATAAATATTAACACTAATACTATGATCAATATAAACATTATTTTTATATACAAAGAAAATGTTCACAAGACGTCGTTTTTTTACATCATCAGTAAAATCAATATCAACATGAATAAAATTGAATAAGATATAAATAATTTATATGTGAAGCAAGTTTGCAAGGCGTCGTTATTTAACATAAACATTAACTCTAACATTAACGTTCTCGAGTTAATAATAATAATGATGATAATAATAATAATAATAATAATAATAATAATAATAATAATAATAATAATAATAATAATAATAATAATAATAATAATAATAATAATAATAATATTATTATTATTATTATTATTATTATTATTACTGTTATTATTATTATTTTTCCCCGAGGTACATATGATCCCTCGGGAGTTCAAAAATTAGGGAGGGGCATTGTTTTATAATAATAATAATAATAATAATAATAATAATAATAATAATAATAATAATAATAATAATAATAATAATAATAATAATAATAATAATAATAATAATAATAATAATAATAATAATAATAATAATAATAATAATAATAATAATAATAATAATAATGATAATAATAATTATTATTATTTTTACATGCGTCGTTAATTAACATCATCATCCTTTGTCATCGCTGTACTCCAAGCTATGACGACGACGAAAGTTCACTAGCCAAATGTTATCATTTAGGAGATTAGGAGATCAAGAGATTAAAGTACACAGACGAAGATAAAAGCAGACACGTCAAAGTCTGGACCGGGTTATCCAGATATCCGACGCTCGCCCATCATTGTCTGACTGACGATTCTCTACTCATCACACCACATGTCCTTCCACTCCAAAGTCTCACCTCCAAGAATTCCACCCTAATCCATCCAATCCTTCGTCTCCAAAACTTTTTTGTTCTCAAGGAAACCCGCCTTAGCGGTTCCTCGGCCTCCTCTTTAAAGTCCATCTCTGGGAACTGAACTCGTATCTCCACTGGATATCGATCTTTCAACAGCTCCTTCAAAGTGACACAGAGCTTCTTAATAAGCTGGTGCCCTGCGCTTATCTTAAGAGTAGCGCTTTAGATATTTGGACTTTAAGATTGCGAGTACGTACTGAAGTGAACAAAGTCGATACCGACTCCATGTGCTCTTATCACGACACACAGCTCAGAGGACTGACTGAAGAGCAAGGTCAGAGGTACTCGTGCTTAGGTCATTGGAGCTTTGGAACATCGGAAGTAGAAGGGGAAGTGATGTGATTATCTCCCAGCGTATACTATGTTGGAGTCACGCCAGCCTAACGAAGCTACCTCCAGACTTCGACCGCCACAGATCGGTGGTACACGAACCCACATCCTAACAACCAGGGTTCCTTGACCTAATCTAGTCAGGAGACTTCATAGTAATGGCAACGCGGTGGTGGCCATAGTTTGAGAATTCGCATTTTACGAATTTTAAGAATTTTTAAAATTCACGAATTTTAACGAATTTTAAAACTGCAGTTTTAAAATTCGTAAAAATTCGTGAAATAATAAAATAATAGAATTCTTTGCCATGGCAAGGAATATTATTATTTGCTTACTTTTGAACTTTTTAAGCAAGTAAATGTCCTAGGCAATCAATCAGCCGTAAAAGATAGCTGACTAGCAACACAATAGTACTGATATTCAGTTACGGTACTGTTCTACTTGGAGTCTTGAACTTCGATTTCTATCATAGCTGGGGTGTGTGACTGTGAGTGTCAGTCAGCAGAACGAAAAACCACCAGTCCCCCATGCAGCTCCGGTGTCATCAGTTTGCCACTAACACAGATTGCAACCAGACATGGTTAAAAAGGGTTGGCACTTGGCAACGTTCACCGAGCTGTGTCTTCTACTTCATCGTCCTCTGATTCTGAGTCAGGAACAGCCCACTGCTCCCACTCGACTCTGGTTTCTGTATTTTTGCCATGCAAATGCTCCCTGATTCCGGCAGAACAACCAACAAATTCCTTGTCACAAAAGCAACACTATTTTTGGATTCCCCTTTCCTTCTCCTCCAAAATTACTACATACTTCCACTCCGGTCCATGTTCTTTCATCTTTACAAAATTAGATTTTAACTAAATTAACACGTTACGTAATAAACTTTTATATTGAATTTTACATTAAATTCTAAGCAGAAGCTTAACACAACAAATCATGACGTCATTACATTTGTTTTTGTTGCTTACGCTGCTTTTGCAAAACCCACTGTTAATATATAAAATGCCCAACGAATTTTTACGAATTTTTACGAATTTTAAAATAGACCAAAAATTCGCGAATTTTTACGAATTTTAAAACCTAAAGTCACGAATTCTCGAACTATGGTGGTGGCCAAATCCATCCTCTCTTCCACCTCTTCCGGTTTACGAATTTAACAAAGCAGTGCCAGGCATTGTAAAGATTGAACTTGCCTCAAACCAAACTAAATGCTGTCATGTCGCCAGAAAACTCCAGGACAATGCCGAAAATATGCGATCACTGTGACCACCTCTTTAAAAAAATTGGTTATGACCGAACACCTCCTTCACAATACAAACTTACGCCTATTTCTGCTGTGGTAACCAGCGTTCAAGAGGATACATGTATAAATACTTAGAGACAGTTACATAATTTGCATACCTTTTTTTCTTCCAGTAGTAGTAGATGAGGTAAGAAACGGCGCTGACGAGAATCACTGCACCGGTCATCGTACAGAAAACTACGGCAATAAATTCGCCATCGCTCAGCGCACTAGATGCTGGGGTTGTAGCTTCGGCTGCAGAGACAAGTAACAATCATCATTAGCATCAGTTTGTTATAATTGAGTATATATATATATATATAGTATTATTCCTCCCTTCCTTGATTCCTTCTTCCTTCCTTCCTTCCTTCCTTCCTTCCTTCCTTCCTTCCTTCCTTCCTTCCTTCCTTCCTTCCTTCCTTCCTTCCTTCCTTCCTTCTTCCCTCCCTTCCTTCCTTCCATCCTTTGCTTCCTTCCTTCCTTCCTCCCTTCCTTCCTTCCTTCCTTACTTCCTTCCTTCCTTCCTTCCTTCCTTCCTTCCTACCTTCCTTCCTTCCTTCCTCCCTTCCTGCCTTCCTTACCTCCTTCCTTCCTTCCTTCCTTCCTTCCTTACATCCTTCCTTCCTTCCTTCCTTCCTTCCTTCCTTACTTCCTTCCTTCCTCCCTTCCTTCCTTCCTTCCTTCCTTCCTTCCTTCCTTCCTTCCTTCCTTCCTTCCTTCCTTCCTTCCTTCCTTCCTTACTTACTTACTTACTTTCTTCTACTTTCTTCCTTCATTGCTTTAGCGCATTTGCTTGTATTTAACTTGCGCTTTATAAATCTTAGTGTAATAAAATAAAAAATAACAACAAAAACAGCAACAATAATAATCATAGCAGATCCCTTTCATCTATCATATCTATCAAAAATCAGAAGCATGAATGCATTCTGGTTACGATGGCTAAATTTCGGAGTGGATGAAAAGAGAGATCGACTGCGGAAGAAGCTGCATTGGCTGGAAGGAAATAAGCTGATGGTCTCCGCTTAGCTTTTCTATTGCGACGTTTGTGTGTTGGCCTATGTAGCCATCTAGGATTCAATAAATTGCAATTAAGGAACCTCTCGAAAACGCTTCGGAAATGGTTGTACAACGCAGCTGAACAGGTGGGTCGTAACATGGCTAAAAAAAGTAACTTGAGCAGAGTTTAAAGGAACAGGTCGAACGTTAGCTTGAAGATTGTTCCATAATAAGAAGATGGACCAACGCACGAGAATCGACTATGCATAGGGATCAGGAGTGGACGACGGAAGCGACTGACGACCTAACTGAACTGAAACCGGCATAAATAGCTCGAATGTAGGATGGAGCAGAGCCAACCGACGAATCCCGGCCATGGAGGAGGATCTTGAATTCGATTCTGCCCTCGATAGGAATTCAGTGGAGTGTAACTCTCATCTATGCTGAGATGTGAGAGACTTTTGGTAGATTTTTTGCAATAATAATAATAATAACAATAATATATAAAGATAATAATAATAATAATAATAATAATAATAATAATAATAATAATAATAATAATAATAATTATTATTATTATAATTATAATAATAATAATAAATATTATTTTAAACGTCCGGATGGTGCTACTTTAATTCCTTGGTCGGAGGGTAGATACCTGGCATGGGACGCCACTGTGGTTCACACGTGTGCGCTTTCCTATGTCACCCACCCTGCCAGCTCCAGAGGGCCTGCATCAGCCCAGGCGGCTGAACGCAAGGAGCTAAAATATCTGGGACTCCCACCAACAGGGACGTAACTAGCGTTGGGCTTGGGGGGGCTTAAGCCCCCCCAAACGAAGTTGAAGCCCCCCCAAACAAGTCAAGCCGTTGTATGCTTACGGCTAAAATTCGTATGAACACTGTATAAATGTTGCCATGTTCAAGGTTTAAGCCCCCCCAAACGAAAAATCCTAGTTACGTGCCTGCCCACCAACCCACAGATTCCAGGCAATTGCTTTTGAGACCTTGGGCCCCGTCAATCCCTCAGGCGCCGCTTTCATCAGCGATATAGGTAGTCGCCTTTCTACCATCAGTGGAAATCGCCGTGAGGCTTCGTTTCTCTTCCAGCGTCTATCTATATGCATACAACGCTACAACTCCATTGCTTTCAACGGGACATTCCCAGAGCCTCCGGACGACGAGGTTTGATTTTCCGGATGTTACATTAACTAATATTGAAGTCCCTGAGGAATCCTGTATACCTCGGGGCAAAAAAAAATATATATATATATATATATAAAAATAAATAAATAAATAAATAAATATAATAATAATAATAATAATAATAATATTAAATAATAATAATAATAATAATAAATATAATAATAATAATAATAATAATAATAATAATAATATTAAATAATAATAATAATAATAATAATAATAATAATAATAAGAATAATAATAATAATAGTAATAATCTTTATTAATTTAAGTTGACACGTACGCAGAAGATTACATTGAAACATCACAGTCCAACCAATATCTTAAGTAAACACACATTTTGGCAGCCATGCAAGTCGTCCGCTCTAGAGGGGGGGGGGGTTACGGGTATCGAACCGCGATCTAATGCTCTCCTGGCCATGATTGTTACCACTCATCTTCGACCTCCCCATTTGTACAGTGTACACATTTAATGAGAAACTATCTGCTATTATTGTTAGTAGAGATAACAATAGTTAGAGTGGATATGTTAACCAATAGAAAGCTCCCACGGGAGTTTTAAGGTAATTCTGAGCAGTGGCGTCACCAGTGGCGTAACAACCTAGTCGGGGGCCCTTGGACATTCTAAGTTTGGGGGCCCTTACCCATTAAAAAGTGAAAATAATGAGATAGCTATTTTAAACTACAGTTAGGTTAAAAAAGAGTATTAAACGTTCTCATTAATGATCCAAAGTTCAAGTCACATTAATAGTTCAGGACAAAACAAGAATACAACAAAAATGTATTGCCAACGTGCACAGTAATGTAATGTCTGTAGTTCTCATATTGAGCTCTCAAGTCACGTGTCATCTATTCTGGAACTGGCTAATGCATGTGTGCTGTTTGTCACTCTCCCAGTCACCGTCGCCAGTACGAAGCGCTTCTTCAGATAATTAGGCCTACTTCATGAATTTGGCTATTCTAGCTTTACTATTAGCAAATGTATCTATCAAATTATCAATATTTAATTGTTTTGCGCATTCGTTTTCGATCGCAAAAAGAGCAAGACCATCAAGCTATATCCTATGAGATAGTGGATCTAAGATGTTTTTTATAAGTAAAAGGCATTAGTAATGTTTCACGCAGTGAAGCAGATTACTTATATATCATCATCATCATCATCATCATCATCATCATCATCATCATCAGTTCCTGACGCCAGCCATTTGGCGGCGATGGGTACGAATAAATGATCTCCATTGTCTCGTGATTTGATTCATGTCATTCCTTTTCTTGGCCGCGTATTCACCTGGTGATTGGCCATTTCTCCCAGGTATATCTCAGCTATGATGAGTACACTGACCGTACACTGTCAGTGGGAAGATGAGACGGCGAGGGAGAGGACTGGTCACCCGCCCTCATATACCGAGGCTAAGAAAATGAAGTCGCTAACACTTCATACCCATGACTGCCTCAGGGCTAGCTTAAGGGACTGCTCTTCCTCTTCTTCTTCTTCTATATATACACAATTACGCATACATACATTTAGTTATCGTAAAAGAGTTAATAATCAGCAATGGAGTCTAGTGTGAGACTCAAGACAGGTGGTACCTGATGCTCAAGAGAAGTAATGTTTCACGCAGTGAAGCAGATTACTTATATATACTACTTTAAAAAGCAACACAACAACTACTATTCAATTAAGAAGTGAGTGAGAGACAGACAGACAGAGACAGAGACAAAGAGACAGATACAGCTACGAGAGAGACAGTGACAGAGAGCGAGCGATTGAGAGAGCGAAAGAGAGACGAACAATTAGGCATATATTATTTCAGGTGTTTCTTAGGTCTTAGCTCCTCTGGAGCTGAGGGATGTGCGTGTGTTGTCGATCAGGGTCACATACCCCGACCTCGGCGACCCGGTGACCTAGACATACACCACACGTACATATATTGTACGTCTGTAGCCCTGTGCATCATGCATGCACCATGAAGCATCAGTCATACATACAGCTATTTCAGGCTGCAGAGAGGCTCAGACCTACATGGGCCTTGTTTTAGTTGTGGCATTTTTGAAAACCATAGGCTAAATATGTCATCAGATGGAACAATTAACCATATTAAAAAAAATTGTGCTCGGAGGAAAATGAAACAATATGGCCCTAGAGCAGAATGTGACACAGCGACAGGGTGCACAGTAAAAAAATTTGGGGGCCCCTGGGACCTCGGGGGCCCTTGGACTTTGTCCACCCTCGTTATATGGCTGTTACGCCACTGGGCGTCACGAGGGGGTGCGGGGGGTGCGGACACCCTCAGAGGGGGTGACACAAAGTGTCACGACAAACTGATTAAATTTGTAAGATGACGAATTCCTAAAAAAGGTCATCATTTTTTTGTGAGACGAATTCCTAAAAAAAAGGTCATCAAATTTCACCTATTTTCTGAAACTCTATATATGCTAATTTACTTTTTCGAACCTTTAATGAGGGTGACACCATGACTTACCGCACTGGGTGACACCAATGGATCACACTTTGTAAAACTGAATCCCACCTGTTGTTGGTAGTGTGGTTGGTGGAACAGTAGTAGTAACAGATTCAGTTGCTCCGGATGGTTGGCTTCCTTGCGTTCCCATTGAAGATGAGCCCATCTCTTCAGAAAGTGTAATTGCTGGTGCGGCTGTAGACGTAGTTGTGGAAGCTGACTCAGGAGGTGTAGGTGGAGGAGTAGTTGTTGAAGTTGTTTCTGGTATGTTTATAGACGTAGCTGCCATGGTTGTAAGCATTTCTGTGGATGCTGAATCAGTTGTTTCAGGCTGCATTGAACCACTAGTTGAAGGAGTAGACAGAGGCAGATATGTGAACAGAAAATCAGGTAAACACAGATAGATACACAGATAGATAGAGGCAGAGACAGACCGACAGAGGTACACAGACAGAGGTATGCTGACAGGTATAGACACAGAGGGGAACAGACAAGAGGGTCGATGAGATAGTGGATAGAAATGAAGGCGGAGCAGGAGGGGTAGGAAAAGAAGGAGGAAATAACAAAATTACAAAGAGGAGGAAAGAATTAAAAGGAGGATTGGAAGGAGAACGAGGAGCGAGAGAAGAGCATCCGAATTGAGTGCGGTACAACAGTGGAAAAGTCGTGGCAGAAGAGAGTTAAGGATAGGAAGTCGAGAGAGGATCAAGGTAAGGAAGGTGAACTGTTCGAGGCGATGATATGGGTTTTGATGATACAAATTCATAAATGTAACTGTAACTATACGTAGCTGCAATTATAATTATAATTATATTCTTTATTATTTCAAACTGAGAGACGCAGTAAGATTACATTGAAACATGAAAGTACAATCAAGATCCCAATTAAACACACAGTTTGGCAGCCATGCAAGGCGCCGCCCTAGAGGGGGTCACGGGAAACTATCCGCGTACCTTATGCTCGCCTGGCCATGAGTGTTACCACTACTCTATCCCTCCTCCTAATTGTAAGTGTACATGTAATTGTAAATATAAATGTGCACGTTTTTCCATATCAACCGTATGGCACGTCTGTCTGTCTGTCTGTCTGTCTGTCTGTCTGTCTGTCTGTATGTCTGTCTGTCTGTCTGTCTGTCTGTCTGTCTGTCTGTCTGTCTGTCTGTCTGTCTGTCTGTCTGTCTGTCTGTCTGTCTGTCTGTCTGTGTGTCTGTCTTCTTGTGCAACTCTTTGTAGCGCTGACCTGACAAACTTCATATATGTACATTGTATTAAAATTTACACTTCCAGGATGCATTCGATACATTTGACGAGTAGTTGTTATTATTAGGCCGTGAGACTACTCAGTAAATTCCAACATATACCTGTGCAGAGTCTTCGGAAATTTATCGCTTATCGGCATAAAACATTAAGATAATTTTTTAGCTCCCAATTCTGCAAAATTTTAGCCTGTCTCTGAGCAGTAAAAATTAGCGTATAAATCTTACCTCTCTGTGGTCGTTGAGTGACTCGGTACAAACAACAAGATCCCTGTGTACAAAATCACTGTGTATGTTAAGTAACTAACTCGCCACATCTTTTGACACTTCATCTTCTCGAATTTCTGTTCTGTAACGTAAGACTCTTAAAAACTCGTAACTTTCAACTGTGGCCCAATGTTCGTTAAGATTGGCGTTTACGAAAGTTCTGAAATGTCTTGAATAGTTGCGGCTTGAATCTCGGAGACAAACAGAGAACTAAGTTCAATGTAGAATAGGAAAAAGCGATCTCTTAGAACTGTCTCACGAGTTAGACTTTTAGAGACTATCTTCGAATTGCTTTTTGTCGGACATCGAGGAATCCAACGCCACGTAACAGCGATCTCTCTAACTGTCACAGTCTTCTTATTATCTGTGCGTCTAACGTCCAACTGACAAACAAGAGTATTAATTGAGGCTAAATTAGGACTGTCCGTCGAAACCTTGGTTGTATCTATAGATATCGACCTTTTGAGTTCCTCTGAACTTTAGAATTTGCCCAATCACTGGTCATAGCCTGATATAGATGAACCCTGCGTCTGTTTAGAAGGCCAACTTTATAGGAGAGAGAGATAGACATGTATATAAGATAACGCACAGCCCAGACTGTCATAAGAATACTTCATCTAAAATTAATTATTCAGCACACTTGAAACGGCTGCGTGCCACGCCTTCGTGGTTGTGATTAAGTCGGTCTCTTTTCTGGGGAAACAACCGCTACATTAATCCACGCTGCGATTCTCTTCAAATCAAATCAAATCAAATCATTTTATTTCTGCAGCCAATCACAAGAACAAACGATACAAAATGAATCAACATGTAGGCTACTGGTTCCACGAGGTTGGCCTAAGGGGATCAGGCCCGCATTAAGGTGGGTGCTAAGGGTGCTGCAGCACCCGGCCCGCAGCTTTAAGGAGCCCGCATTTTCGGAAGTACATTAATTTTTTTATTGTACTTGTAACTGGGCCCCGCGCTGATGGCTATATAGGTAATCACAGCACCCGGGGCCGCACTAGCCTTAATGCGGCCCTGAAGGGGATCAAAGACCCCGCTGCACATAGACACCTAAGTAACTTCGACGTGATGTAAAGAAGGCAGCCAACTGATTCTAAATATGAAGTAAATCCAAAGCACCTGACT
Organism: Allolobophora icterica; assembly: GCA_963556255.1. Taxonomy (NCBI): domain Eukaryota; kingdom Metazoa; phylum Annelida; class Clitellata; order Crassiclitellata; family Lumbricidae; genus Allolobophora; species Allolobophora icterica. Next base: position 65,312,948 of record OY744608.1, read on the forward strand.
TAAAGAAGAAAAAATGGAAATCGAAAAAGCAAACGAAGTAATGAAAAAAACTGGTTCGTCAACCAACAACAGAAATGAAATATATAATCAGAATCAGAATAACGACAAGACAATGAACACCAAATTAGGCCAAGTTATTGTCATGTATGAATATGGAGCGCAGCTGTTTTTTAAAGATGGACAGACTATTACTTGTAGAATTACATGTAGAGTCAATTCAACACCACAGTTGGTTGTTAAGGGCCATCTCTGGAGACCTTTAAATTACTCTGGGAGTGTCGAATGGCTTTGGGGTTATTATTCATATTAAGGTACCAGCAAATGTCTCATGCCAAGTTGCCGTGCATTTTCCATTTTCCGGTCGCCCTTTGTTGTTTTCCCGCTTCTCTCACATTCTCTTCAACTTCAAGTTCCAATCTTCTTCAATGCCGTTTACGATTCAAATGCTGCAGTACTTTTAGCGATGCAGTTCATCGCATTACATTGCATGAGATTACAGTGAATTACGTTGTCCTACAGCGTCTTACATTTTATAACTTTTTATTAAATCAAAAGACATTATAATGCATGACATTGCATTACAGCGTATTGCATTGTATTAATTTACATTACATTTCTTTGTATTATTTTCTATTACATCGAAATGCTTAGCAGCGTGGAGCTGGCGGGTTGGCGGCTTCGCCCGCTTTAGCCTATAGCCCGAAGTTACGCGACAGACGGAGTAACGGTACATCGGGTATTATGTTGGTAGATTACATTACGTCATTAGTGTTGAACCTCAATCTTGGAAATGCGGGACTTCAAATCCAGCACTTCGGGTACACAGTCCAGGACGGAAGCCGACAGACAGTGGCGCAGTCCTTTCCAATAAGTTATGATAAATGCGAAAGGCGTTAGATGTCAATGCAATGGAAGACTTACTGAAACAGTCTAACATTACGTTTGAGCTGGTGGCCAACCATGTCCTCTACATCCGGTGAATAATCTGGTCTCCTTGATAGGGCTTTTGTGCGACGCTGAGAAATTTCGGATTTTTACATTGCATTGCATTACGCAATGTTGAATTCGGTGCCTAAAACACTCAGAAGTGTCTATTGCACACTTCCTCAAACTGTCAAACTGTATTTGAACTGGTAAGTAATATCTCACGTACTAGAATGACTCCAGACAAGTCATCTGCACACTTGACAATGTTGTTTGACTAAGCGCCTGTGAATAAGCTGGTACCTACGACTTCGCTTGTTTGGGCGCCGTAGAAGTCTCTCGGGATTAGGATTACGACAATGTCAACTGCACGCTTTGTATAAGAAGGCAAGCTATTTTAGGCCCTGGTTTATTGAAGTCTTACGTAAAGCCATACGTAGGGCCTATATGTTTAGATCAGTGCATCGACTTTGCGAGGAAAACAAAGGCGCTATAATAACTGGCTTTATATAAATGGCTCTTCTCCTGTGGCTCTTTTCACGAGGTATGTAGTCCATTATTGCATATACATATGTAGATAGGCATATGTAGCCCTATGGCTCTTTTCGCGATGTCTGTAGTCCATATATATGTATATACATATGTATGGACTGCATATGTGTATAAAACACTGTATATATATACAGTTCATATATATATATATACACAGTATTTTATACGCAAATGCAGTCCATACATATTTATATATATACATATGTATGGACTGCATGTGTGTATAAAACGCTGTATATATATATATATATATATGAACTGTATATATACAGTGTTTTATGCACATATGCAGTCCATACATATGTATATATATGGACTAGATACATTGTGAAAAGAGCCATAGGGCTACATATGCATATCTACATTATGTATATACAATAATGGACTACATACTTCGTGAAAAGAGCCATCGACCCCTATCTGCGTCCTTGAGGATGGGTCTAAACAGGCAGTTGGCTCAGGCTGAATTACTCAATCAAAACGAAGTTGACGTTAAGAGCCTACCTGCTTTGACAGGTAATTCAAGAACATTAATCGAATCATAGATCGTTAATTGGGAAAAGGAAAGGAAAGGTGATTGCAAACGATATAATTATTACGTAGTACGTTTTTGAAAAAACGGCAGTAAAACTCTTCCTGATTTGCATGTCAAAAACATTGTCGCTCGAGTTTCAGTGCTGACATAAGTGACTACATCGGACCGCTATGGACTATTATTGGGTCAACTGCGCTAGGGCGTTGTCTAAAGTATACGCTGTACAATTAATTAAAAATTCAAGAGTCGCTTTTTGGTCATAAGGACCTACATCCTTGATTAATGCCACAAGTGACGTGATCGACATTTTTCATCCACCAAGGACAAAACCCGTATTGTCCACGTCTTTCGAGTATTTAACTGCAATTTATGAATGATGTTTGCTTCTGAAAGTTGATCATGGTATGTAAAGTATACTGGTGAGACCAGTTTTGACTGGTTTTGGCGATTTTCATGGTCTTGATTTTTTCCGGATATTTCTATAGCGCCTCTCGAAGTCAACTACTACTTGGAGGCGCTCCCGACTACAGCATTTGATGCTGTGGCTGAATTGTCACGCCGAAGCGCCACGAGCAATCGCGAGTGAAGGACTTGCCCAAGGTCCGTACGCAGCGACTAGAGTGGCATTCGAACCTGCAACCCTCCGGTCACAAGGCGCCGAACTTACCACTGAGCCACCACGCCCCACTTACCACTTGCTTGTAGGCATATTTCTTGTTGTATGATCTTGTTCAGAATGGACTGAAACAAAACGCAATTGCTTCTTATAGAAATACATAAAAATTGCTTTAGAAATACGAAATAGTTCAACTGTTTGCTATTCTATTGCTCACGACTTCTATCCTTTAATCTCTTTAACGCTGGGATCTCCCTGCCAGTATGCCTATGGACGTTTGAAGAGCCCCACATGGGCCTCACGTGAGTCTCATGAGGGCCCCATGTGGGCCGAATGTGGGTCTCATAAGGGCCCCTTATGGGTCTCATGTAGGTCTCATAAGGGCCCCATATGGGTTAAATGTGGGTCTTGTAAAGGCCTCATATAGGTCTCACGTGGGTCTCATAAGGGGCCAATATGGGACCCATGTGGGTCTCATAAGGGCCCGTATGGACATGCTGATATTATTCCGACAATCGAATCAACAAATGGTAATTGTAATCTGACAATTATAGAGCACCACTTCAACAAAGAAGTCATCAGTTGCGTAGCAGTAGGTACCACATATAGTATTAATTGTTAAACGACATATTTAGAGAATTTGGGTGTCTGTGCCAAGTTACCCTACAGTAACTTGCTCGTTGAAAGCAAGAGTCTTGCCAAGAGGGTAGGCCTAACGTTCACCTCCCCAGTATTCAGTCTTGGGACTGGCACCACCCGAGCGTAAGGCAGTGGCGGAGTTTGCTTAGAAATTGTTTCTTTTTGAGGTTGACCAGAGTCTCCCTCCTCCTTTACCAGGTTATGGACTGGCATCACTCTACAGTCAGAACCCGCGATATTCCAATAGTTTAATTACATTTTATGACATCAAAGGCTATCGCCGAGTGTCGCATCGATAGGGAAACTGCCATGGCAGTCAGCAAATAGGAGTAAAAATCTACGCTTAAATAAAGTTGACATTGGGTAAAGAAAAGAGATTGAAAGGTGTCTCATATAGTACCCGGAGTCAGTCGTTAAGGAGTTACCGACTGACTTGATGAGTTAGCGACTGACTTAGCGACTCAGTCGACTAAGTCGCATGCTTATCGACTGACTAAGTCGCTTAGACTTATCGACTGACTTAGCGACTTGCTATCGACTTCTCAAGTAATCATGTATGTCTATTGGACAAACCTGATTACCTAACAATATATGCATTTTACCGCATACTGTACTGATCGTACCATCATTTCCGTGGCATTAGATGGGACCGATATGAGCTCTATACGGGTCCAATATGGGAGTATGGGCTCATCTCTATGTGGGCATGCTGACGGGGACAAACCGATGACTGTAAAAATTAATGTTAACGTGAATTCGTGAAAATGAGCGCTTGATAAATCGAATGAAACGCAGAATTTCTAGCAGTACCCGATCTCTGGTTTGGCCGAAACTGCTGATGAGTGCCTCTTTCAGGCAGTAGCAGAGAACGAGAATCGTGTACTCCGGCATTTATTAGGCCTACCAGTGTGAGAATTGTAGAAAAAGACTGAGGAGTTTAGACTTTGATCCTCGTGGAGTTGAATATTTTATTCGTATTTTTTAAACAGAGGTCAGCGAAATTTGAAAGAAGCAGATTTCAAGGCTAGCAGTCAAGTCAAACTCGATTCAAAATCAATTCCTTTGTTAATAAGAAAAGTCAAAAGTTAATACAATTTCTTCACTTAGTCAGAGATTCAGAATCAAATAATGCTACATCACACCACAACTGAGGTTGTTGGAAACGGTTCAAACTACCCTTGGGATGTGCAATGAAGACTTAACTTTGAGGTCCTAAGAAAGACTGGGGGCTGAACCTCCCAACCACCGACACTTCTCACCCTGCTTATTCCCCTCTTCGTAATCACCAACGCCATCTTCATAACAGAATGCATAAATTCACTCTACCAAAAAGAGACAACGACTATAATATTATCCCCGTAATCTCTATAAGAACTCTTACTAATAGAGAAAACTCTATTATAATGTACCAAGTTGAGGCATGTCAGCATGTTTTCTTCAATAAACGAATATTGTATTGTATTGTAATGCTGCTCGTCCTGCTGCTGATGCCTTTGTCAAATTGAAACTTGGAAACCGCGATTAAAACAGTAAACAAAATAGGCTATTAAGTCACAGTGAACGAAGTCGCTAGCAGTCGATAGCTTAGCGACTAGTTTCGACTTGAGGGCCTAACGACGGCGGCGGCGGCGGATGGTGGCGGCGCCGGGGACTAGTCTCATAGGCGTAGACTCTGGAGGAGCCGTGCCCCCTCCACCCCCCCCGCCCCCAGTAAGTGAGAATTACTGTACATTCAATGCAAAAAGTGTAGAATGAATAACCAATTCCCCCCCCCCAATTTTTGGACAAGTTTACGCCAGTGCTTTGTACTATCTATTATTTATAGAAAACATGTTCTCCAAAACGATTTCCGTGTCATTTTTATCAACGAAATATCCCAACAAATTTAAAGCACCAAAATATTTTTGCAACTTTAAATAATCAAACCTGTATACAAAATCAATTATTTCAAGATGTTGTCATTAAGGCATTTTAAGAAGTCAAAACAATAAATAATATACGTATGTCAAATCATTAGATGATCTGCATCTCTGAACTTCTAATCTGCGATTAACAAATCTAATTATTTACACGCCTATTAACTAAAATCAAAACTCTGCTACCCTCTTCGCTTCCTGTTACGTAACAGTAGGCAGACGTCATAGTTGTTGCCATTGGTAACGATAACGTCATGATCTCGACATTCCCATCATGAATAATATAACCATTAATATTCATGATATCATAAATCCCAAAGATAATAGGAGAGACGAACAAAGCGCTAGGAAGTTGGGTCATCACAAGGTAATTTATAAATTGCGATTTCGTCAATTTGCTTTTGGGAATAAACGAAATTGATTGATTGATTGATCACGGTCCTAGAGTAGGACTGGAAACCATAGCACAGGTTCTATTTAAAGCTATCCAATGACGTGTTGTTACCATAGACTATGCCAACCAATCACAGTCTTCATGACCTAGTTTCCTGCTGCTCCGTAGATTTCCGGGTGGCTATATTTCTTGCTCTAATATCTTTTTAGCTGTGCGTATAGATAAAGCTTTGTGAAGCATGCATCTGCTTCGAGTTAAAAATATATATAATTATTTTATCTACATACAACATACAGCTTTCATGGGCGTCTGCAGGAATTTTTCCAGGGGGACACAAATTTCTAGGGGGGCAAAATTTGTGTAGGGGGGCAAAATGAGGTTTTTTGCATGGAACAGACTTACCTCAATAATTAAGTGTTTTTTAACATTGAAAATCGTGTTGGGACTCTTGGAATAATCATAAAAATCAAAAGATTTTATTTTTGTAAAAAAAATTCAAAATCCAGGGGTATGGCCAAAAGCCGAACGCCCATGACAGCTTTGCATAAAACATGAAACAATTTCAAATATCGAATCCAGGTGTGAAAAACTAGGTTTATTCTTAATACCGCAGAGTACAAATTATTATTATTATTTATTTTTTTGCCCCGAGGTAAACAGGATCCCTCAGGGACTTCAACATTATTTGCAGTGTAGATTTGTCTGGAATGGGCCCTATTCGTTATTATTATTATTATTATTTTTTTGCCGCCATAGGTCTTACCCTCAGGCTCTTAGAGATCAAGAAGGTGCGTGGATAAATTGTTTTACTGTGCCTCATCCTCCCCCATTATTATTATTATTATTATTATTATTATTATTATTATTATTATTATTATTATTATTATTATTATTATTATTATTATTATTGTTATTATTATCAATCGCGAGTGAAAGACTTGCCCAAGGTCCGTACGCAGCGGCTAGAGTGGGATTCGAACTTGCAATCCTCCGGTCACAAGGCGCCGAACTTACCACTGAGCCACCGCGCCCCACAAAGTACCACTTCAACACAGAACTCATCAGTTGCGTAGTAGTAGGTACCACGTATAGTATTAATTGTTAAACGACATATTTAGGGAATTTGGGTTCCTTTGCCAAGTTACGCTACAGTAACTTGCTCGTTGAAAGCAAGAGTCTTGCTAAGAAGGTATTTTCGTCAAACGAAGATGATTAGCGTCGCCCGCCTCCTTTGTTCAGGCTTCGGACTGGCATCACCCAAGCATATGGCAGTGTTAATTGACTAGCTTGGTGTCATTTTCTGTTAACTTCGCCGATTCCTAACGACGACCATTAGGCTTAGCATTCAGCTCCCCAGTATTCAGCGTAACTTCGTATGGCAGTGGCGGAGTTTTCTCAAAAATTGTTTATTTTTGAAAAACGCTGTGTCCTAACGACGTTGACCAGAGTCTCCCTCCTCCTTTACCAGGTTATGGACTGGCATCACTCTACATTCAGAACCCGCGATATTCCAATAGTTTAATGACATTTTATGACATCAAAGGCTGTCGATAAGTGTCGCATCGAGAGGGAAACTGCCATGGCAGTCAACAAATAGGAATAAAAATCTACGCTTAAATAAAGTTAACATAGGGTAAAAAAGAGTTTTAAAGGCGTCGAAGACATCTTTGTTCTATCTATTGTTAATAGAAAACATGTTCTCCAATGCGATTTCCGTGTCATTGTATCAACGAAATATCGCAGCAAATTTAAAGCGCCAACATATTTATACAACTTTAAATAATCAAACCTGTATACAAAATCAATTATTTCAAGATGTTGTCATTAAGGTATTTTAAGAAGTCAAAACAATAAATAATAAACATGACTGTGTCAAAGCACTAGATAATCTAGGTCTCTGAACCTTTAATCTGCGGTTAACAAATCTAATTATTCACACGCCCATTAACTAAAATCAAAACTCTGCTACCCTCTTCGTTTCATGTCACGTAACAGTAGGAAGACGTCATACTTGTTGCCATTGGTAACGATAACGTCATCATCTCGACATTCCCATCATGAATAATATAACCATTAATATTCATGATATCATAAATCTCAAAGATAATAGGAGAGACGAACAAAGCGCTAGGAAGTTGGGTCATCACAAGGTAATTTATAAATTGCGATTTCGTCAATTTGCTTTTGGGAATAAACGAAATTGATTGATTGATTGATCACGGTCCTAAAGTAGGACTGGAAACCATAGCAATTGGTCCTATTTTAAAGCTATCCAATGACGTGTTGTTACCATAGACTATGCCAACCAATCACAGTCTTCATGGCCTAGCGTTCTGCTGCTCCGTAGATTTCCGGGTGGCTATATTTCTTGCTCTAATATCTTTTTAGCTGTGCGCATAGATAAATCCTTTTTAAGCATGCATCTGCTTCGAGTTAAAAATAAATATAATTATTTTATTTACATACAGCTTTCATGGGCGTGTGCAGGAATTTTTCCAGTGGGCAAAAATGTATAGGCTAGAGGGGCAAAATTTTTGAAGGATGGCAAAAGGACGTTTTTTGCATAGAATTGACTTACCTCAATAATTAAGTGTTTTTAGCATTGAAAATCGTGTTGGGACTGTTGGAATAATCATAAAAATCAAAAGATTTTATTTTTTAAAATCAAAATCCAGGGGCAAATGCCCCCTTTCCCCCTCCGAACGCCCAAGACAGCTTTACATAAAACATGAAACAATTTCAAATATCGAATCCAGATGTGAAAAACCTAGGTTTATACCGCAGAGTACAAATTATTATTACTATTATTAGGTAGGTAAAAATATTATTATTGCGAATATTATTATTATTATTATTATTATTATTATTACAATTATTATTATTATTATCATCATCATCATCATCATTATTATTATTATTATTATCATTACAATAATGACTTACCAGCGTCCCTACTTAGCGGGATCCTTGATCCCTTCAGGGTCACCTTATTGTAGCCGAATATAGCGATATCAATGCTGACTTTTTTGCACTGAATTGGTTGCAAAATAAACTTTCGATTGATTGATTGATTGATTGATTGATTGATTATTATTATCATCATCATCAGCAGCAGCATCGTAATCATCATCATCATCATCATCATCATCATCATCATCATCATCATCATCATCACAATCATCACCATCATGATGATCACGTCGTAACTTGCTGTTGTAATTCTGTAAAGAAACTAGCTCTAAACAGCTTCATATACTTAGTGGACCAGCATCTAAAAACAAGAAAGCATGAACTAATTGGACATTCGTAGGCCTACAGTACGCTGTGTTATAAACAGGGCTGTAGTCGAGCGTATACGCGGGTATACAGCGTATACTTACCTCTAGAGAAATTTGAGAGCGTATACTCATGGCTGTAGACGAGGGTATACGTGGGTATACAGCGTATACTTACCTCTGGGAACGAAAATTTTTCAAAAAAGAGAGGTTTTTGAAGGTTTTTAGGGCGAATGACTAAAAAAAAAAAAAAAAAAAAAAAAAAAAAAAAAAAAGTCATCAACTTTTTCAGAGACAAAATCGTAAAAAGTCTGAAAATTTTCCGAGAATTGGTGAAAAGTCAGAAATTTTTCCTAAAAAAAGGTCTTCAAATTTTTTTTACGCCGCTGGTCACCGGTAGCGTATACTCACCTCAAATTTTACCACTACAGCCCTGGTTATAAACCATTTATATACAGACGATTGCACTGGGGACGAGCTTTGGCTTGACGTATTCTCTTCTGCCACCAGATATCGTTTGGAAAATCAGACTTCTAACAGAATGAAAATACTTTATCGCCAATTTTAACGTCTTCGGAAATTCTTTCAGGACTAGGTAGGATTAACTCTTGTTTAGGACTTTCTTTCTGCTTAGACCTCGACCATGCCGATGTCTCTCGAACTAGCGATCTGGTAGCTTTGATGAGTTGTTCTGTTAAAAGAAATGAAACGCGCTTAGAGCGTTTACAAGAAGTCATTATTTATCATCATTATTATTAATAATAATAATAATAATAATAATAATAATAATAATAATAATAATAATAATAATAATAATAATAATAATAATAATAATAATAATAATAATAATAATAATAATAATGATAATAATAATTGTATAATAATAATAATAATAATAATAATAATAATAATAATAATAATAATAATAATAATAATAATAATAATAATAATAATAATAATAATAATAATAATAACACTAACATTAATATTAATATTAATATTAATATTAACATTGGTAGTAACATTATTATTATAATTAATATTAATCTTAATAACATTCACATTAATATTATGATTAATATTAATATTATTATTATATACAAGAACGTTCGAAAGGCGTCGTTTTTACACCATCTTTAATAAGAATATTAATATTATCATTATTATTATAATATGCAAAGCATGTTTGCAAGGCGTCGTTATTTAACATCAACCTTAACATTAACCTTTACGTTCACGTTCAGGTTAATGTTATTATTTTAATATACAAAGAACGTTTACAAGGCGTCGTTACTTAACATTATCAACCTTTGTCATCGCTGTACTTCAACCTATAGACGACGAAAGTTAACACTCCAGATGTTATCTAATAGGAGATTAAGAGATAAACAGGTAAAGAGATTAAAGCAGACAGACGAAGATAAAAGCAGACACGTCAAAGTCTAGACCGGGTTACCCGGATGTCCGCCGCTATCTCACCATTGTCTGCCTCACGATCTTCTTTCTCATCACTTCACAGGCTTTCCACTGGACATCGATCTCTCGACAACTCCTCTGATACGACGCAGCGCTCTTGAATAAGCTGGTGTCCTGCACTCAGCTTAAGAATAGCACTTTAGAAATTTGGAGTTTACGATTGCGAGTAGATATTGGAGCAGGGCATATTTTAACTGTATAACTAGTGGGACCAGTAGTCTTAGGATTTGTCCTAGTAGTTAGGCTGATTTGTCCCAGGCAATGTATGTTTAAACTATAACTAGTGGGACAAATGTTGCAGGAGTTTTAAGATGTGTCCCAGTAGTAAAATGAGAATTAGTAAAATGCATTGTTGTTTCCCAAGAAAGTCATGAAATTACCAAAAAAGTCATCAACTTTTTTGGGGAGATGATCTCGTTAAAAGAAGGTCATCAACTTTTTGGGAGATGATTTCCTTAAAAAAAGTCATCAACTAGATCCCATGGCCGACTTTGTACCAGTAGTGTAAATCTCTTAAAATATGCACTGTATTGGAGTGAACAAGATGGATATCGATTCCAGATGACCTTGTCACAACACACAGCTCAGAGGACTACATGAGAGCAGGTCAGAGGTCCTCGCGCGTCAGTCGTAGGAGGCATGGGACATCTGGAGTAGAAGAGGAGGTGATGTGGCTGGCTCCCAGCGCAGAACTGCGTTGGAGTCACGCCAGGCTCAAGCAGCTATCTTCAGACTTCGACAGCCACAGACTGGTACACGAACCCACATCCTGACCCCCAAGATACCTTGACCTAGTCTTAAGAATTCTTCTGGTAACGTCAAGTGCTACTTTGTCCAAGCGGATTTGACCAATTCCCTCCTCCCACCCTCTTCTTCACAGATTACGCATTTAATAAAGCAGTTGCCCAGCATGGTAAAGACTGAATTTGCTTCAGGTCAAAATTACGATGTCATGTTGCAACAAATATTTCAGGACAATCCCAGGAAGTGGCGATGACTGTGACCACCGCTTTTAAAAGTGGTGATGACCGAAACCACCGTCACAATACGCCTATGGCCTCCGTTATCATAACGTCCAAGATGTCAATCAATAGTTATAACAAGCTGTAATCAAAGTACTTTCTAAAGACAGGATAAAGTTACACAATCTGAGTACCTTTTACTTATGCAGTAGTAGTAGATGAGGTAAGCAACGATGATGACAATCACTCCACCAATAATGGAACAGACAATGATGGCAATTAATTTGCCATGGCTCAGTCCATCTTCAGGTGGTTGGGTAGTGGGTGCGGTCGGAGCACCTGCACAGACAAGTAGAATTCATCATTATAACCTTTAGATTGCTCTAATTTTCTATCCTTCCTTCCTTCTTTCCTTCCTTCATTCATGCTTTCTTTAGTTCCTTCCTTACTGCATTACTTTCCAACTTTCTTCCTTCCTTTCTTCCGTAGGCGCATTTCTGGTATAGTTAGCTATAATAAATTGCGCTTTGTAACTCTTCATGTAATAATAATAATAATAATAATAATAATAATAATAATAATAATAATAATAATAATAATAATAATAATAATAATAATAATAATAATAATAATAATAATAATAATAATAATAATAATAATATATTGTTAGCAGAGATAAAATTAGTTATAGTGGATAGGTAAGAAGAGATACATGTTGAAAATTTTCCACTATGGAATAGATCACACTTTGTTGAACTGAATCTCACCTGATGTTAGTTGTGGTGGTGGAAAAGTAGTATCCGAATCAGTGGCTCCGGAAGGTTGGCTTCCTTGTGTTCCGGTTGAAGATGAGCCGGTACCTACAGAAGTTGTAATTGCTGGTGTGGTTGTAGACGTAGTTGTGGAAGCTGAACCAGTAGGTGTAGGCGGAGTAGCTTCTGTAGTTGTTTCAGCTTCTGTAGTATCAGGTTCTGTAGTTGTTGGAACATCTGTAGGTTCTGTAGTTGTAACTTCTGTATCTGTAGTTTCAGATACCGTGGTTGTCTTAGCTTCTGTATTGTCAGCTTCTGTAATTATTGAAGCTTCAATAGTTGATTTTTCGTTCCAAATAGGGATGTTATCGTTGATCTCGAACGTTGCATAAACCTCTGTCGTATTTTCGGGTCTTGCATCCGTTGTGTTGTAAGAATATCCCGCTGCATTGTTGACTCCTTCTGTTATTGACGTATGTTCGACTGTTATTGCAGAGCTGAAGAATTTTAAAAAATAGTTACAGTTTCTACGTGTCTCCGCCAATGGTTAGCGTGTTTGACTGACAACCAGGGATCGAGGTTCAAATCCACGTCTGAACAAAACTTTCTCATCCTAATGCACATCAACTTCATCCTCATCCTGATCATCATCAGCATCCTCATCCTCGGCACCTTATCCTCATTGTCCTCATCCTCAGCATTCCCATCCTCAGCATCCTCATCAGCATCCTCATCAGCATCCGCATCCGCATCATCATCCACGGAATCATATTCAAGAGCATCATCCTCAGCAGCATTATCCTCATTAGCATCATCCTCATTAGCATCATCCTCATCAGCATCAGTATCCTCAGCATCCTCATCCTCAGCATCCTCGTCCTCAGCATCCTCGTCTTCCTTATGCTTATCCTCAGCATCGTCATCCTCAGGAGCCCCATCTTCAGTATCCTCATTCTCAGCATCGTCATCCGCATCGTCATCCTCCTCACTCTCATCCTCATCCTCATCGTCGTCCTCGTCCTCGTCTTCATCCGCATCCTCAACGTCCTCATCCTTGTCCGCATCCTCATACTCAACAGCATCATCCTCATCCTAAGGATTCTCATCCTCATCCTCGGCCTCGTCTTCGTCCTCATCCTCATTTCTGTTCCTGCATCATCATGTGACCACCATCATCTTTATCAGAGCAATACCGCACTATCTGCCCCGGATTCACCTTACACGAAAACAGACCAAAAAACCTGACTATTGCTCGGATAAACAAGCTGGTTTCTGTATCTCTGTTTACGTGTATCTATGCATGTTTATCTGTCTGTCTGTCTCTCTCATCTTATGCGACTCTTTGTAGCGCTGACAAACTTCTTGAAAGTTCTGAAACGTCGCATTTACACCTCCAGAATGCATTCGCTACATTTGACAAGCTGTTGTTTTTATTAAGCTAAGTTCGTAATCATCTCTAGCCTGAGACTACTCACTAAATCCTAGCATATAATTATCTGTACAGAGTCTTCGGAAACACATCGCATATCGGTCTAAAACGGTAAGATAATTCATTACCTACCAATAATGCGAAATTGTAGCCTTTCTCTGAGCAGTAAAAATTAGTGTATAAATCTTACCTCTCTATGGTCGCTGAGTAATTCGGTACAAAAAGCAAAATAACTGTGTACAAAATCACTGTGTATGTTAAGTAACTAACGCGCGACATCTTTTCACGCGGTTTAATCTTCCCGAATCTCTCTTCTGTAGCGATTTAGGGCGTCCAAGACTCTTAAAAACTCGTAACTTCAACTGTAGACCAATTTTGGTTAAGAATGGCGTTTACGAAAGCTGTGAAACGTCAAGTGTAACAGTCCAATGTGCGCTTTAAGATCGGAGACAAACAGAGAACTAAGTTCAGTATAGAATGGAAAAAAAAGATCTCTCACGGCATAAACTGACTCACGAGTTAGACTTTTCAGACTTTCTTCGAATTGCCTTTCGTCTGAGATGCAGATCCAACGGACGAAACAGCAATCTGTCTAACAGTCACAGTCGTCCTATAATCTGTGCGTCTAATATCCAACTAACGGACCATCCAGACAAATAAGAGTATAATCTGAGGCTAAAACAGGACTGTTTATCGAAACGTTAGCAGCATCCATAGATATCGACCCTGTGAGTTCCTGTGAACTTTAGATTTTGCCCAATCACTGATCATATGCCAGAGAACCGACACGTCCTGATTCACGAAGCGTTTACGTCTGTTTAGTAGACCTCTTTATATATGAGTCATTTTCAGGTAAATATATTAATTAAAAATACAGCTGTCCTGAGTCATTTCTCAGAAAGCAATACCTAGTCTGATCACGCGAAGTGATGAGATTCAAATGTTTTAATAAATTTTAATAAATTACGTCATTGCTTTTTATTAATCTAAATTAATTAAATTAAAACTGAGATGGAATTAGGTAGTCATCTGTATTGTAGTTTCTTTTATATTTCTTTTATAAACATTAATACTAAAAATTTATTGACAAGTCCAGATACACAACAGGAAGCTGTCTACTATAATACATGTCTCTCCTTTCTAGAATCTGTTCTTAACGCAGCTGCCAGACTAATCGCCCGTCTCCCACGCTTCTCCCATATTTCCACATTCACGTTTGAACATCTTCACTGGCTTCCTCTAACTCCCCCATCCAACTAAAGGTACTTATCCATATTTGCCGATCTTACCTGGGACTTGCTCCTAAATACCTCTGTGACCTTCTGCCTCAGCTAGCTACCTTCGCCCTCTTCGTTCCTCTGATCGACTTGACTTATTTGTTCCCCGAGTGAGAACGACGATGGTCCAGTCTCATTCCTTTGTTAGTACTGGCCCTTCATTGTGGAATCAACTTCCTCCTTCGGTCCAGGCTGCAGTACTATCGGGTGGTCCTGTCACAGCTTTTCGTTGTCTTAAAACTTGCCTTTATTCCCGAGGACTTTCGCACTAGGAGCGCCTCTGGTGGGTAGAGGCGCTTTATAAGTTTTGAAAAACTATACAAGACAACTCGGAGTGGACAAATAATTTAGTAAGGCTAGTTTTATCCACTAAAAACTTGCTACGTTTACATATTAGTGCAAAACCAAATATATATTTTTGAAATAGAAATACTAAAGATTTGCTCCAAACAAAATCCAGTGTAATTTCCCCAAAAAACTGTTGCTTCTTGAATTAGTGAATTATTCAACATGTTACCGGAAAATGACTCAGAGAAGAGACATGCGGGTGACATAAGACACAGCCCCGGCTGTCATAAGAATACTTCATAGAAGACTAATTATTCAGCACACTTGAAACTACTGCGTGCCAAGCCTTCGTGGAGATGAGTAAATCGGTCTCTTTTCTGGGAAGACAAGAGCTATTTAAATCCACGGTGCGATTCTCTTGAGCGAGGAGAAGCGTTCATCTAAAATTTATGTCTCGTACCAAATTGGAAAGTATTTTCCATTTTCCAGTCACTTGAACCTTTTGTTAATTTCCCGCTTGTCTCACATTCTCTTCAACTACAGGTCAACTACTTCCAATCTTTTTCAATGCCTTTTATGATTCAAATGCTGCAGTATTTTTAGCGATGCATTATCGCGCATTACATTGCATTACTTTATACTAAATTACAAGGCATTACATTGCATGACGTTGTATTACATCGCATAACATTGTATTAATTAACATTACATTTCTATTATTTTCTATTATATGTCATGACATTCCATGACATTGAGGTTCGTTGCAATTCTATTGCATTACATCGCATTGCTTAGCATCACCTGACATTACTGTACATTACACTGTATCAAATTACATTACGCTCGTTTACATTTCATTACAGTGTATGACCTTACATTCTACCACATGCCATTATATTAGAGTACATTCTATTTTTCATGTACACCTACAGCGTTTTGCCTGTTGTTCTACGTAATAAACGAATATAAACATAAACAAAACATTAAGCGACATTATCGTACATCGCATTATACTGCTCTACATAAAAGTTCGTAGCATTACTTGACACACTTCTTACATAAGATTTTATTATCTTGCATTTCAGCACACACAGCACAATACATTGTATTGTATTACATTGCACAACATTACATCGCATTTTATACGATATTCGATTACGTCATTAGTTGATCCTTAATCCTGGAATTTCGGGACATGAAATCCAGTACCTCGGGTACAAAGTCCAGGACGCCGACTGCTAGACTATGACGCAGCACTTTCCAAAAATTAGTCATGATAAATGCGAAAGGCGTTAGATGTCAATGTAACGGAAGACTTACTGAAGCAGTCTACCATTGCATTTACGTATGAGCTATTGGCCTATCATGTCCTCTGAAGCCGGTGAAGAATCTGGTCTCCCTGACATGGCTTTTGTGTGGCGCTGAGAGATTTCAGATATTTGCATTGCATTATTAATTTATTATTACTTCAATGTTCTATTTTCTTTCCCTCTGTGTAACATTGTATGTAGAGCGCTGTGCGTTTGCTAACGTTCATTAAAGAATACACTTAATTATTCACTTGCTTATTAGATTGCGCACTGTTGAATTCGGTGCCTAAAATACTCAGAAATGTAAACTGCACACTTCCTGAAACTGTCAAACTGTGCTTGAACTGGTAAGTAATATCTCACGTACTAGAATGAAGTCGTGCGTAGGTGACTTGAGCTAATCTCTCAAATACACTGCAGACTCCAGACAACTCATCTGCACACTCGACAATGTTGTTCCGACAATTGCGCCTGTGAATAAGCTGGTTCCCGCGACTCCTTTTTGGGCGCTGTACAAGTCCCTTGAGATTTAGGATTACGACAATGTCAACTGCCATGGGCGGCGATCCAGAGGGGTTGGGGGGGCAAGACCCCCACCTTTTAGAGTGGGGGACACACCATACATTTGTCCCCCTCTCCAACTTTTGACGAAACACGATAAAAAAAAGGTCAGCAAATTTTATGGCGCGTGAGCGCGAGAAAAAGATTTTTTGACCTCTTTTTTGACCAGTTCAGGTCAAAATTCTTTTTTGACCAGATCATTGCTAAAGTGTCCCCCCACCTGTCAAACAAGATCGCCGCCACTGTCAACTGCACACTTTCTATAAGAAAGCACGCTATTTGAGACTCGGGTTGCTTGAAGTCCTACGTACGTAAAGCCTTACGTAGGGCCTACTCGTTAGATCAGTAAGATAGGCATGCGTGCATCAAATTTGCGAGGATACGAAGGCGCTATAATAATTGTCGTTCGATTTCAAGTGCTGACATAAGTTATTACATCGGACCTTATATTATAGTAAAAATCTACGCTTGAATTCAGTTGATTTGGAGTCGATAGAAGGGTTTTAAAGGCGTCTAAGACAACTTTGTTCATAAAAAATAAATTCGCCAATGCGATTTCCGTGTCATTTTTTTATCAACGAATACATCGCAGCAAGTTTAAAGCACCAAAACGTGTTAAAGACTTTAAATAATCAAACCGGTATAAATACAAAATCAATTAATTCAAGATGTTGTCATTAAGGTATTTCAAGAAGTCAAAACAATAAATAATATACATAATGTCAAAGCACTAGATAATCTACGTCTCTGAACTTTAAGGTTAATAAATCTTAAATTATTTACACATCTATTATCACAAATCAAAACTCTTCTACCCTCTTTGTTTCCTGTGACGTAGCAGTAGGCAGACGTCATCGTTGTTGCCATTGGTAACGATAACATCTTGATCTCGTCATTCCGATCGTGAGTAATAATGATAACTATTAATATTCTTGATATCACAAATCAAAAAGGATAATAATAGGAAAGACGAACAAATCTGGAAATCGGGTAGCAGCAGTATTTTCAGTTTAACGATATTGTGTGATAAGAATGATTATTAGCGTCGCCCTATTCCTCTATCCAGGCTTGGGTCATCACAGTTCCAGAGTAGGATTGGAAACCATAGCAACTGATTGTTCTATTTAAAGCCAACCAATTAAGTGTTGTTTCCATAGACTATGCCAACCAATCACAGACTTCATGACCTAGTTTCTTGTAGCTTCGGAGATTTGCCTGTGGCTTCATTTCTTGCTCTAATATCTTTTAGCGGTGCGTATAGTTCAACAAAAAGCCTTTTACACATACATCTGTATCGAGTTTTAAAAACATAAATATAATTATTTTATTTACACACAGCTGTACATAAAACATAAAACAATTTCAAATATCGAACAGAAATTATGTCTTTCTAAATAGGCCTTAACTGTGGTATTGCTTTCACTAAATGTCATGATTGTCGATAGCTAAGAGCTGGCTTATTTACAAAACAGCGCTATTCAGTTCCAGCCTGGTGTTACTTAGCTTAATTATTATGCACAACTTCAAGTAAACAGTTATCGCTATAGAACAAAAGGCGCAGAATATGCACTTATTGCGAATGGCGGAAATAGTCCGTTGTTGAAATAAGGAACAGTTATATCCTTATTTATTTTAAATTATTTATATTTTCACCCGAGATAGAAATGATAACTATCTTTAGGATAAGTAATAAATAGTAGTAGTAGTAGTAGTAGTAGTAGTAGTAGTAGTAGTAGTAGTAGTAGTAGTAGTAGTAGTAGTAGTAGTAGTAGTAGTAGTAGTAGTAGTAGTAGTAGTAGTAGTAGTAGTAGTAGTAGTAGTAGTAGTAGTAGTAGTAGTAGTAGTAGTAGTAGTAGTAGTAGTAGTAGTAGTAGTAGTAGTAGTAGTAGTAGTAGTAGTAGTAGTAGTAGTAGTAGTAGTAGTAGTAGTAGTAGTAGTAGTAGTAGTAGTAGTAGTAGTAGTAGTAGTAGTAGTAGTAGTAGTAGCAGCAGCATTATTATTCTTACTGTTATCATCATCATCATCATCATCATGTTGCTATTGATGCTGTTGTTAATTTTGCAAAGCAGTGTAACTATAAAAATAATCTCATATACTTTGTGGACCCGCATCTAAATAGGCCTACATGAAAACACGAAGTATTTGAACATTCGTAGTATGGTATGTTATAAGCCACTTATACAGACAATCCTACTACGGAATGTTATAAGCCACTTATATAGACATTCCTACAATGGTATAAGCCACTTATACAGACATTCCTAATATGGTATGTTATAAGCCACTTATACAGACGATGGTACCGTGGTACCTCTGACGAGCTTTGGCTTCACGTAGCCTATGATGTAGGAATCTTACTGCCACCAGACGGTGTTAGGCAAATCTGTCTTCCAGCAGAATGAGTCTAAAATACTTTAGCGCCAGTTCACACGTCTTCGGAAAATCTTTCAGGTGAAGGAAGGATCAAGTGTTAGGCTGTCGTAATATTGTTTTGGCCTTTTCTTCTGCCTATGCGTCTTTTAAGTTAGTGAATTCGTAGCTTTGATGAGTTGTTCTGTTTAAAAGAAATGAAATACGCAGACAGCGTTTACAGGAAGTTGTTATTTAATATGATCATTGCACTAGTATTAATATTAATCGTAATATTAATATCAATAATAATAATAATAACATTGATATTATGACTAATGTTAATGTTATTATATTATACAAAGAACGTTCACAAGGGGTCGTTTCTATTACATCGTCATTAATCTTAATATTATTATAAACATTAATAATAGTAATAATAATAATAATAATAATAATAATAATAATAATAATAATAATAATAATAATAATAATAATAATAATAATAATAATAATAATAATAAATAATAATAATAAATAATATTAATAAGTAATAATACTAATAAATAAAAAATAAAAAATAATAATAATAATTTATTATTAGGCTATTATTATTATTATTTGCGAAGTAAGTTTGATAGGCGTTGTTATTTGACAACGTCATCCGTTGTCATTCCTGCACTCCAAGCTATGACGACGAAAGTTCACAAGCCAAAGGTTATCGGATAGGAGATTAAGGGTTTAAGAGGTTAAGAGACTACAGCAGACAGACGAAGATAAAAGCAGACACGACAAAGTCTGGACCGGGTTACCCGGATGTCCGCCGCTTTCCCACCATTGTCTGACTCACGATACTCTGCTTATCACCCCACAGGCTTTCCACTTCAAAATAAAGTCACCTCTTCAAGAATTCCTAATCTAATTCATCCAATACTCCGCATTCCAAGCTTTCTCGTCCTCAACGATGATCGCCTTAGCGGTTCCTCGGCCTCCTCTGTCTGGTCTCTCTGGCAACTGGACTCGGATCTCCACTGGACATCGATCTCTGGACAACTCCTCTGATGTGACACAGAGCTCGTGAATAAGCTGGTGCCCTGCGCTTGCCTTTAGAGTAGCGCCTTAGAAATTATGAGTTTACGCTTGCGAGTACGTATTGAAGTGAACAAGGTCGATACCGACTTCATGTGCTCTTATCACAACACACAGCTCAGAGGGACTGGTTGAAGAGCAGGGTCAGAGATACTCGTGCTTAGGTCATTGGAGCTATGGAACATCGGAAGTAGAAGGGGAAGTGATGTGATTATCTCCCAGCGTATGTTGGAGTCACGCCAGCCTCACTAAGCTATCTCCAGACTTCGACCGCCACAGATCGGAACACGGACCCACATCTGACCACCGGGGTACCTTGACCAAATATAGTTTAATGACTTCGTAAGGGAACTTGGTGGTCGCCAAACTCTTCTTCTCTCCCACCTTTTTCGATTAACGAATTTAACAAAGCAGTGCCAAGTATGGTAACGATTGAACTTGCCTCAGACCAAACTAAACCTGTCTTGTTGCAAAAAAAATGTCAGGACAATGCCTAACAGTGTCAGTGGTGGTGACATTTAGGCGGTCAGTTTCATCACCATTAAAAATGGTGGTGATGAACGGACACCACCTTCACACTCCAAAGTTACGCCTATAGCTGCTGTGGTACCCAGCGTTCGAGAGGATATGATATATATTTTTATTTATTTATTCCGGATATTTCTATAGCGCCTCTCAAAGTCAACTACTACTCAGAGGCGCTCCCGACTACAGCATTTGATACTGTGCCGGAATTTTCACGCCGAAGCGCCACATATATATGTATATATATGTATATATACTTATAGTTACATAATCTGCGTACCTTTTATTAAAGCAGTACTTGTAGATGAGGAAAGCAATGACGCCTATGATAATCAATCCACCAACAACCGAACAGACAATAATGGCAATTAATTCGCCATCGGTCAGTCCAGTGTCAGGTGCTTTGGTTGTAGCTTCGGCTGCAGAGACAAGTAACAATCATCATTATTCAGTGTGTAATTTAGTCCCCCTGTTCTGGGGGGGAAACAAGGTTTCTCGGGGGGGAATTTCCCCCCAAAAAGGTCTCTGCCTTACAATATTGCTGAGTTCTGGGGGGAAACTTCAATCCTGGGGGGAAATTTCCCCCCCAAAAGACGTCTAGATTAAACACTGATCATAATTACCAACAGTTTGCTATAATTCAGCATAGATATACATATTATTCCTTCCTTCCTTCCCTCCTTCCTTCCTTGACTTCTTACTTCCTTACTTTCTTCTACTTACTTCCTTACTTTCTTCTACTTACTTCCTTACTTCCTTCTACTTCCTTCCTTCCTTGCTTTAGCGCATCTGCTTCTACGTACTAGTCCCCGGCGCCGCCGCCATCCGCCGCCGCCGCTAAGCCCTCAAGTCGAAACCAGTCGCTAAGCTATCGACTGCTAGCGACTTCGTTCACATAATATTTTGCTTGTTGTTTTAATCGCGGTTTCCAAGTAAACAATGACAGAACAGCGCTTCTACTAGTTAACAGCTGATAACATAATCAATTATACGTCCATGTTGTTGTCTATCAATGCAAATATATCTATGTAGAGAGTGAAACTGAAATTTTCCAGTAACTGAGACGAAAAGGGAAATTTTTTTTCAGAACTGAAAGTGTACTAAAACTGAAATTATTTCAGAACTGAAACATGAACTGAAATAGAAATTAAGAACCCAAAACTGAATTAAAACTGAAACTGTAATTATGTTCAAAACTGAAATCACTGGCTTGGATTTAGTAGTATGCTTTAATGTTTTGATAAGCACTCAAATGCGTTACAAATTCACATTAACATTCATTTTCACAGTTGTCGATCTGTCCCCTGTCAGCATGCCCACATGGAGCGGAGCCCATGTAGGACCCATATTCTCATATTGGAACCGTATAGAGTTTATATTTTTATTCCGGATATTTCTATAGCGCCTCTCGAAGTCAACTACTACTCAGAGGCGCTCCCGACTACAGTATTTGATACTGTGCCGGAATTTTCACGCCGAAGCGCCACGAGCAATTGCCCAAGTTCCATACGCAGCCGCTAGAGTGGGATTCGAACCTGCAACCCTCCGGTCACAAGGCGCCGAACCACTGAGCCACCACGCCCCACGATGGGTCCCATTTAATGCCCACGGATATTGACGGAAATGATGGCACGCTCAGTACAGTATGCGGTAAAATGCACTATGATATTGTTAGGTAATCAGGTTTATCCAATAGACATACTTGATTACACGAGAAGTCGATAGCAAGTCGCTAAGTCAGTCGACAAGTCTAAGCGACTTAGTCAGTCGATAGGCATGCGGCTAGTCGACTGAGTCGCTAAGTCAGTCGCTAACTCATCAAGTCAGTCGGTAACTCCTTAGCGACTGACTCCGGGTACTAGTACGTACGTGTAGCTAATAAACTTGCGCTCTATAAATCTTCATGTAATAATATAAAAAAAGAAAACAACAACAATAATAGCAACTACCCGAACGAGAACAACAACAACAACAATAATGATAATAATAATTACATATCCCTTTCTTTCATTTATCCTACCTACCATCCATCCTCCCTTATGGCGGTTAAATTTCGGAGCGGACGAAGTGAGAGATCGACTGTGCAATAATAAGAAGCGTTGGGTGGAAGGAAATGAGCTGGTGCTCTGCGCTTTGCTTTACTATTATGACATTTGTACTGTCGGCCTAAGGACGCATCTGGACTTTTATAAATTGTATTTTACGAACCCTTCGAAAACGCTAAAAAAAATGGCTGAAGAGGTGGGTCTTAACATAGCTAGAGAGGAAACTCGAGCAAAGTTTAAAGGAACAGGTCGAATGTTAGCAGGAAGATTGTTCCAAAAGGATGGACCAACGCACGAGAGTGCACGCTGC
>OY744608.1:65341171-65406171 GCA_963556255.1 Allolobophora icterica
GTATGAAAACTCGTTGTTTCTCCTCCCCATATGCATCACTGAGCACTTTTCCAAATTGAAGAGCATTTGCCAGTCTTGTGACCATCTGAACATTCTTCTTAGATCTTCCCGCAGTATCTCTGCTTCTGCTTCATCATCCACTGCTCTACATAGTTTTGTATCATCCGCAAACTTATAAATTTTAGATAAAATCCCATCGTCTATGTCATTAATAAAAAGTACGAAAAGCAGTGGCCCAAGCACTGATCCTTGTGGCACTCCACTTAGCACTGTCGTCCAGCCAGAATGTTTATCACCTATGCCCACCTTTTGTCTTCTACCTGATAACCAGCTTTGAATCCATCTTAGTACCTGCCCTCTAATCCCACCTGCTTGTAACTTTTGGCCAGCCTTACATGAGGTACTTTGTCAAATGCTTTGGCAAAGTCTAAGTAAATTACATCTACAGGTTTTCCCTCGTCAATCCTCTCATTCCATTACATTTTGGTGCATTACATTTTTACTGCACTATGTTCTTTATATGCCATTGCATTACATCGCATTTGTTAACATTACATATCATTACATTTCATCACATTGCTTGAACATATTACATTACAGTGTATGACCGTACATTCTACTACATGCCATTAAATTAAACTGCATTAATGTACAGTAAACTACATCGCATTACACTGCGCTACATAAAACTTTAGAGCATTACTTGACACTAAATTACATTAGATTCTATTGAAGAGACAATTGAGTACTTCGGGTCGACAGTCCAGTGGACAATAGCGTAGCTCCTTTCAATAAATCGTGATAAATGCGAAAGGCGTTAGGTCTACGTGCTAATGCAATGGAAAGAATGCTACTGAAACAGTCTTCCATTGCATTTACTGATGAGCTGGTGGCCGATCATGTCCTCTGCAGCAGGTGAATAATCTGGTCTCCCTGACATGGATTTGCGTGGCGCTGATAAATTTCGGAGATTTGCACTACATTACATTACGTAGGCCTACAGTTGATTTCGGTACTTGAAATATTCTGAAATGTCTGCTGCACAGTGCACACTTCCTGAAACCTTAGGCTAAAACCGTACTTGAACTGGTAAGTAAAATTTCAGGTAGTAGAATGAAATCGTGCGTAGGTGACTTCAGCTAATCTCTCCAAAATTCATACTACAGACTCTAGACAAGTCATCTGCGCACCACTTGTCTATAAGCGCCTGTGAATAAGCTGGTTCCCGTGACTCAGCATTTTGGGCGCTGTAGAAGTCTCTCGAGATTAGGATTACGAAAATGTCAACTGCACAATTTGTATAAGAAAACTCACTATTTGAGGTCTTGGGTTGCTTGAAGTCTTATGTACTAAAGTCTTACGTCTCTGGCCTACTTCTTTACATCAGTTTCATAGGCTTGCGCATGGATTTTGTGAGGGAACGAAGACGCGGTAATAATAATTGGCTTTATGCGCGTGTATATATAAAAATATGCATGGACTACAAAAACCGTGAAAAGAGCCATATCTGCGTTTTTGAGGATGGTTCTTAATCAGGCAGATCGTTCAGGCTTAGTTGTTCAATCGACATGACGTTGACGTTAAGAGCTTACCTGCTCTGACAGGTCATGCAGGAAGCGTATACTGAATCTTATAAGGATCGATAGTTTGGCTTGAAAAGAAAACTTACAAACGATAGGCCTATATTGTGACGCGTAATTTAATTTAAGACTCTTCCTCGTTGGTCTGTTGAAAACGACGTCGTTTGATCTCAAGTGCTGGCCTGAGTGATTGCAGCGGACCTGCTGTAGACAATGAGTTACGCTAGGGCGTTGTCTAAAGTAGGCTGTACAATTTATTAAAAGTCAAGAGTCACTTTGGGGTCATAAGGACCTACGCCCCTGATTAACAGCATAAGTGACGTGGTCGACATTTTTCTTCAGTCAAGCACACCCCCGTTCTGCCTAAGTCTTTCGAGTATTTAACTGCAATTTATGAACGATGTTTTATGTTTGCTTCTGAAAGTTGATCATGGCATGTAAAGTGTACTGGGGAGACTATAATTTTAACTGGAGTGGGCGATTTTCAAGGTCTTCGTTTTAGACCTATTACTTGTTGTATGATCTTGTTCAGAGTGAGCTGGCACAAGGCGCGTTGGTATTAGGGGCCCACCGGAAACCGGCTCGGATACTCGGTTCGGCCGGAAATCGCGTTTCCGGAAGTATTCGGCTCGGCAAATATTGTAGACGCAAATAGCTGCAAAATAAATTTCTTTTAAAAAAAAATTTTTCTGTAAAAACTTATTCAATAAACTTAGGGCCTACGTATATAAAATTATAAATGTTGAACCTTAAAACAATTACACAGAAAACTTCACAACTGCACAGAAATGACTACAATTCAAATTGTATTAGTCACTTATTACAAGTACACAAATTTATGTCGATAATTTCTTATTACATGGAACAAATGGTACCCGGTTCTTTACCGGTTCCGGCAAAATACATCCAAATACTCGGATTCGGTTTCCGGCGGAAAATGTCTTACCGGTGGACCCCTAGTTGGTATCACATAGAAATAGGCAAAAATTACTCTAGAAACATGAAATAGTTCAATTGGCTTGCTATTCTGAAACTATTGCTTAACACCTATATCCTTGAATCTTTTAGACGCTGGGATCTGCCTACCGGCAAGCCTGAGGATATATGAAGGATCCCAAATGGGCCTCATGTGAGTCTCATGAGGGCCCATGTGGACCTAATGTGGGTCTTATATGGGTCTCCTATGGGCCTCATATGGGACTCATAAGGACCCGTATGGACATGCTGATATGACGTAAGTTTACGCACTGAATTCTGCAAAACTACAATTTCTGTAGCTTGCAGTCATCAGACCATTAATTTCCAATTTATTCTCATTAGTATCAGACACGTTATCTTAATTGTATGCATTAAGTGCTCCTTAGCGAAGCTCTTGTCCACATTTGTCTACGCCGCCCAATAGTAGCCTATAATTAACTAGTAGACCTATAATTAACGACTAGCCTACGACTGATAAGCTATATTTTGGCTGGAGACCAAATATTCTTAAATAGGCTGTAAGTCAAGAACAGGACGTGTATAAACAGTGAGGGAACACTTCAACCCTCGTTCTTATAAACTCGGATTTCGTCTTTCCCCGATTGCTATCAACTACGAGTAGTAATCTCATCGTAATTGTAATCTGATATTTATAAAGCGCCACTTACAGAAAAGAACTCATCACTAGGTAACACGTGGTTTTGTTAAACGACATCTTTTTGATTTCAGAGCCACTGGTTTAGACCTACGTTGTCTATGCTATAGACTGGCACTGTCAGAGTACTTGCTCGCTGAAAATAACAGTGTAGTTTCTTTTAAAGAAGATGATTAGCGTCGCCATAGGCGTTGCCACATTAAGGCAGGAGGAAGCAACTGTTTTTTAGATTTCAAAATTTTTCCGTGGATTATACCTCGTACCCCTACTACACCTGGATGTCTTCCGGAGTTGTCTCCTCTTGAATTTAAGTCTGGCTATGTCACTGAGCGTCGCCCTCCTACTTTATTCAGGCTTCGGACTGGCACCACCCAAGCATAGGGTTGTGTTACTTAGCTAGCTTGATGGTATTTTCTTTTAAGAAAGAGTCGTAACGAAGACGATTAGAGTCCACTTCCCCCACTATTCAGGCTTAGGACTGGCACCACCCGAGTGCAAGGCCTTGGCGGAGTTTGCTTAGCTATTGTTTCTTTTAAAGATGCAGTGTCATAACGACGATGACCAGAGTCTCCCTCCTCTTTTATCCAGGCTATGGACTGGCAACACTAGTAGTGCAAAGTCGAACTCCGTCGATTGGGTTGATTCCAAGGGTTAACGACATCTTATGACACTAAAGGCTGTCGCGAAAATAGGAATAACTGCCATACACTGTTAGAAATATAGGTTTTCCTACAGTCGTTATTCTGTAAAAAAATATACAGAAGACAGTATGTAAATGCAAAATACAGAACCATTTCTGTTAAACGGTAGTCAACGGCAGCCAACGACAGGACGTTACTCCAATCAGTCTCCACGCTAAAATCTCGTGACTTAAACCTTGCTTCTCATTGGTCACGTTTCGGAGCATTTGCATAAACATTCTATAGCGTTAGTAGAGCCTGTGATGTAGCGAGTATAAAGTTCAAAATTAATTAATAAAAAGTAATTAGATATTCTATTATATTTATTATACAGTGTTGTTTACAAAAGAAAATAAATGTGAAAAATTACTATAACAAGTTCATAACTGTCCGAAGAACAGCCTTACTTAGAGACGAATGAGGATGTGTTGTCGTTGGTGAATTCGCGGCGTAGTTTGAATAACATTGGCCGCTGAATAGTCATAAGATTGTTAACCAAGACATTCACCGCAAATGCAAATTTCCAGGCTAACACACGCATTCAGACTCGTTGACGCACATTATCGAGTTTTAATACCACTCAAACGAGTGACTACTGCGGCCTATAATGGGTTTATCATTCCGTTTCATGACATGTGTTTGCCGAGTTCCGGGTTGGATACCCAACCCACGATTTGTTTTGTAAAATAAAACTTTTAGCATTAATAAGCTTGCTGACATTTAAGTATAATTGTGCATTTAAACTGTCATTAAGATTCTTCACTTTTTGTGATTTGTTTTGTTAATAATATTTAATGTTTAAAGGGTGCTCTATAGTAGTGGTTAGCATTCTGGACTGTCATTCGAGAGGTCAGAGTTTTAACTCCTCGCCAGGGGATAAATTTAGTTTGAGATTTCTGCTCGCTCCTTTGCCAACTCAGCTACAACGAGTACATTGACCACACACTGTCGGTGGGAAGATAAGATAGCGAAGGAGAGGACTGGCCACCCGCCTTCATTTGTTAAGGCTAAGAAAATGAAGTCGTTAACACTTCATACCAAACTTAGCCTCAGGGCTAGCTTAAGATACTGCTCTTCTTCTAATCCTTAATGATGCATCAGTGATCAACCGGGCTGTAGTGGTAAAATTAGAGGTGAGTACACGCTACCGGTTAGTTTTCCGAAACAAATTAGAGGTGAGTACACGCTACCGGTTAGTTTTCCGAAACAAATCAGAGGGGAGTACAAATATTTTGTGAGATGAGTATACGGTCTCTAGAGGTGAATACACGCTGTATACCCGCATAAATATCCTCGACTACAGCCCTGGTGATCAATAATGGCTTCTTTGGTGAAGTACTCGCATTTTTGCAATAAATTAACGTTAAATACAGATATTGTAGAAACCAGGTCAGGCCAAGACAAAGAGATTTTCAATCATGCAATTCAGAGAGCAAGTATCGGATTCCAAGGGTTTAACGACATTATTAGGCAACAATGGCGGTTGCCGTCGACAGAAATTATTTTTGACATATCTACGCTTAAATGCAATAGATTTGGCATCGACAAAAGGGTTTTAAAGGCGTCTAAGACAACTTTGTTTATAGAAAATAAATTCTCCAATGCGATTTCCGTGTCATTTTTATCAACGAAACATCGCAACAAATTTAAAAGAACCAAAATATATTTACAAATTTAAATAATCAAACCTGTATAAATACAAAATCAATTATTTCACGATTGTTCATTAAGATATTTAAGAAGTCAAAACAATAAAATAATAAACATATGTCAAAACACTACATAATCTACGTCTCTGAACCTTTAATCCGCGGTTAATAAATCTTAAATTATTTACACATCAATTATCCCAAATCAAAACCCTGCTACACCCTTTGTTTTCTGTGGCGTAAGCAGTAGGCGGACGTCATCATTGTTGCCACTGGTAACGATGACGTCCTGATCTCGTCATTCCGATCATAAATAACAGTGGTAACAAATCAACTTACATAATAACCGTTGTACGTCTGTCTGTCTGTCTGTCTGTCTGTCTGTCTGTCTGTCTGTCTGTCTGTCTGTCTGTCCCGTAAACAAACACTATTGTGACGTCACTATACTGCCGCCTTGGCGACGATTTCTTGACGACGGCGATCTTGACGACGGCTATAGGCCTATAATATGACGTCATAATATAACGGGGAAGTATAAAGCTTAATTGTTATCACTGTTTTATATACCGTGATTTTTCACGGGTTTACAGCTAGTAGGCTAATATTCGTTGAATCGTAAGTCCAAAAGACAATGACACGGGAGACGAAAAGCCGGAAACTGGGTCATCGAGGTCCCAGATTAGGTCTGGAATCCATAGCAACTGATTGTTCTATTTAAAGCCAACCATTTAAATATTGTTACCATAGATTATGCCAACCAATCACAGCCTTCATAACCTAGTTTCTTGTCTCTTCCGTAGATCTGTGGGTGGCTATATTTCTTGCTTTAATATCTTATCAGCTGTGCGTATCTACATAAAGCCTTTTACACATACATCTGGATCAAGTTACAAAATAAATATAATTATTCTATTTACATACATCTTTATATAAAACATAAAACAATTTCAAATATGAATATTATTATGTCTTTCTAAGTAGGCCCTAACTATGGTATCTGCTTTCACTACTGTCTTGTTAAGCGCTAAAAGTTCGCTTATTTACAAAACAGCGCTATTCAGTTCCAGACTGGTGTTACTTAGCTTAATTATTATGCACAACTTCACGCAAACATTTTTCGTTTAAGACAAAAAGGCACAGAATATACATCTAACTGCGCCAAGTCTCTGAAGACCAAAGAGAAGGATTCGAGCCATATTCAGGCGGTTAATAATTGTGTAGGGACCCTGAGTAAGTCCTTCATTCACAATTGCTCAGCGCCATCGATGTTCTGTCATATGGTCATGCGTGCACTTCTGAACTTTTGGAGGAGGACAATATCAAAATACAGTTGTATTGTATTGTATTGTATTGTATTGTATTGTATTGTATAACAACTACACCGATATTAATAACATTTAGAACTTAAAAGATAAAACTCCAGGTGTCAAACAACTAGATCTATGCTTAATAACAAATTATTG
Source organism: Allolobophora icterica (assembly GCA_963556255.1). Classification (NCBI taxonomy): domain Eukaryota; kingdom Metazoa; phylum Annelida; class Clitellata; order Crassiclitellata; family Lumbricidae; genus Allolobophora; species Allolobophora icterica. The sequence goes on from OY744608.1 coordinate 65,348,177, forward strand.
TTTTTGCCCTGAGGTACTTCATTCCCCAAGGTCTTAGAAATTAAAAGTGATATGTTTCTGGAACGGCTATTATTATTTTTTTTGCCCCAAGGTACATATGATCCCTTGGGGACTTAAATATTAATTAAAATAAGTAAATCATCTGGAACGGCCTCTACTCCTCAGGATTCGAGAGAGGGAAATTATTATTATTATTATTATTATTATTATTTTTATTATTATTATTATTATTATTATTATTATTATTATTATTATTATTATTATTATTATTATTAGCATCATCGTCACCAGCAGCAGCAGCAACAACAACAGCAGCAGCATCATTGTGTGGCTACTGATGCTGTTGTTAATTCTGCAAAGCAAAGTAACTAGCCCTCTAAACAATTTCATATGCTTAGTGGACAAGTAGGCCCTATTTAAATACATGAAAGCAAGATGACTAATTGGAGATTCGTACTATTGTATGTTATAAGCCACTTAAACAGACAATCGAACTATTTTATGTTATAAACCACTTATACAAACATTCCTTCTATGGTATTTATTCATTTATATGGAGCATTTATTTAGCGCCTCTTCAATGTTATCTACTCAGAAGCACTTCCGACCCAACCCCGACTGAAAAGTACAGTCTTGAGATTTGAGTAAAATGTAGAGGTATGCGTACCTGGGACCAAGCGAAGCGCCACAGTGATCCAATTCCAGATAGCAGGGCCAATTGTAAACACTTATACAGACATTCCTACTCTGGTATGTTATAAGCCACTTATACAGACGATTGCATTCTGTACATCAAACGAGCTTTGGCTTCATGTAGCCTTATTGTCTAGCTCCTTTTCTACTTTTCTATGATGTAGAACTCTTACTGCCACCAGACGGTGTAAAGCAAATCAGCCCTTGAACAGAATGAGTCGAAAATACTTTAGCGCCAGTTCACGCGTCTTCCGCAATTCTTTCAGGACTAGGAAGGGTTAAGTTTTAAACTGTCGTCCTCTTGTTTTGGCCTTTCCTTCCGGTTGGCCTTTCCTTTCCTTAGTCCTCGACCTCGACCTCTTTCAAACTAGTGATGTCGTAGCTTTGATGGCTTGTTCTGTTAAAAGAAATTAAATGTGCGAACAACGTATACAAGACGTCGCTATTGAACAACATTGTTATTAGTATTATTACTGATGTTGTTATTGCTGTTGTCGTTATTTTTTTATTATTTTGGCCCCGAGGTACCTCAGATCCATCAGAAATTTTAAAATTATCTGGTGAATAGAAAACTATTCTGGGACGTCTATTATTATTAGTACTACTATAGTAGTATTGCTATTTTTATTTTAATAATAATATTCCCGAGGCACATGTGATCCCTCGGGTTTAAAATGGCACGGGAGAATTGCCAAATTTCTGGGTGGCTAAGACTTGTCAAATTGTTGAGTTTTTATTATTATTATTACTATTATTATTATTATTATTATTATTATTATTATTATTATTATTATCATTATTATTATTATTATTATTATTATTATTATTATTATTATTATTATTATTATTATTATTATTATTTTCCCCCGATGCACATATGATCCCTCGGGAGTTCAAAAATTAGGGGGCATTGTTCTGGAATGGCTAGTCTTCGCAGATGGTTTTATCGGTACAAAAGGTGCTAACAAAAGCGACAACACTGAAGCGTTGGATTGCCATAGATTGTTATTGTTATTGTTAATATTATTATTGGTATTATTATTATTACTTTATTATCATTATTATCATTATTATTATTATTACTACTACTACTACTACTACTACTACTACTACTACTACTACTACTACTACTACTACTACTACTACTACTACTACTACTACTACTACTACTACTACTACTACTACTACAATTATTAATACTATTTACAAAGAGCGTTTAATTTAACATCATTATCCTTTGCCACCGCTGTACTCCAAGATAAGACGGCAAAAGTTCACCCTCTCAAACATTACCAGACAGAAGGAGATAAAGAAATTAAGACTTTAAGGCGGAGAGACAACGAGAAAAGCAAACAAGTCTCAGTCCGACCTTTCTCGTCCACAGCTTGTTTCAAACCATGTCATGTTGCGAAATAGGCCTAATATTTCAGGACAATGCCAAAAGGGGTTGTGATTGTCACTACCACTTTTAAAAGTGATGATGTCCGTCAAAACACAAAGTTACGTTTATGTGGGCTTCGTTATCATGATGTCCAAGATGTCAATCAATGACTATCAATATAATGTTATATCAATCAATGACAATCAAGACATCAATCAATTGCCATCAAGATCGATATCAATCAAAGGACGCACGCTTTAATCAATTTAGCTAAACAGAAGATTGAAAGTAGATCTATTAAACTTTCTAAAGACGTGATAAAGCTGTTTGAACTTGCTGTTGAACTTTGCGTTCGAGGAACTCCTTAAGTGCGCTATATAAATACTTGTAGAGATTACAGTTACGTAGTCTGCATACCTTTTCTTCTTGCAGCAGTAGTAGATGAGGTAAACAATGAGGCCAAGGATAATCAGCCCAGCAACTGCAATGCCCACAATTATGCCAATTATTTCTCCATCGCTCAGTCCATCGTCGTCAGTAGTAGGTTCGTCCGTTCCGGCTGCAGAGACAAGTAACATTAACATTAGTACCATTAGGCTGCTTTAATTAATTATACATTACTCCTTCCTTCCTTCCTTCCTTCTTTCCTTACTTACTTACTTTCTTAATTCCTTCCTTCTTTAAGCGCACTTTAGTGTAGTTAGCTAATATAACTTGCGCTTTGTAAATCTTTACGTATAAAAGCACAACAAAAAACAACAACAACAAAAACAACAACAACAATGATTAATAATAATAATAATAATAATAATAATAATAATAATAATAATAATAATAATAATAATAATAATAATAATAATAATAATAATAATAATAATAATAATAATAATAATAATAATAATAATAATAATAACAATAATAACAATAATAATAATAATAATAATAATAATAATAATAATAATAATAATAATAATAATAATAATAATAATAATCCCAAGCGCCAAGGAACCCCAGGGGCTAGTAAGATATCTGACGGCAAGAGACCGGATGGCGCCACCCTCGTCCCCTGGGCTAGCGGCAAGTACGTGACTTGGGACGCGACGTGTATTCACACCTGCGCATCCTCATATCTTCAGGTTGCCGCTACGACACCAGGCGGAGTGGCAGAACTGGCTGCAGCCAGGAAAAGAACTAAATATGCTGGACTCCCGGGATCGCACATCTTCACCCCCATCGCATTGGAAAGTATGGGCCCACTCAATGAGCAGGCACTGGTATTCCTTAGGGAGCTCGGGCGCCGCCTTTCAACAATAACAGGAGACTTGAGAGAAACCACCTACCTGTTCCAGCGCCTTTCAATTTGCAACCAAAGATTCAACGCAATTGCGTTCACGGGCACATTCGCACAAATGGGGGAGGACGAGGCACAGTAAACCAATTTAACCACGCACGTTCTAAATCTCTAAAAGCCTGAGGGTCACACTTCGGGCGGCAAAAAAAAAAAAAAAAAATAATAATAATAATAATAATAATAATAATAATAATAATAATAATAATAATAACAGATCCCTCTCTTTCATCCATCCTACCTACCGGCCATCCTCCGTTCCTTCCACCACAGAGTAGAAAAGGAGCTAGACAAATTGCAGGATGCAAGCGAGTGGACTGGAAACAGAAGCGTAAATGCATGCATGAGTTATGATGGCTAAATTTCGGAGCGGACGAGATGAGAGTTCGACAGTGCAATAAGCTGCGTTGACTGGAAGGAAAGAAACTGATGGTCTGCGCTTAGCTTTACTATTACGACGTTTGTATGTCGACTTATGTTATGCATCTGGACTTGTATACATTGCAATTTAGGAACCCCTCGATAACGTTAAGAAAATGGCAGTATAAGGATGCTGAACAGGTGGGTCTTAACATGGCTAGAAGAATAACTTGAGCAGAGTTTAAAGGAACAAGTCGAATGTCGGCAGGAAGATTGTTCCAAAAGGATGGACCAACGCACGAGAGTGCCCGGGACACTCGTGTTGACGTGTGGCTGAGAGGAACTAGAAGATTTCTCAGGGTCTACCAAGAAGTGACCGCCTACCTGACTGAGATGAAACCGGCACAAACAGTATGCATGATGGGCACAGCCAACCAACGAAGTCCGGCCATGGAGTAGCATCTTGAATTTGATTCTGCCCTCGACAGGGAGTCAGTGCCAGTGGAGTGTCTCATATATGCTGAGATACGAGAGAATTTCGGTAGATTTTGGTAGACATTTGGCGAGAATCATATTATTAGTAGAGATAAAATTAGTTACAGTCAATAGGTTAACCATTAGAAAGTACAAGACAGAAGAAAGTCGAGCGAGAGATGTAAAGTCAGTCGGAGGAGATGAAGAAATATAGGTGTTGAATATTTTTCACTCTAGAATGGATCACACTTTCTGAAACTGAATCAAACCTGATGTTGGTTGTTCGGTTGACGGAACAGTAGCATCAGGATCAGTTCCGGTTGAAGATGAGCCCGTATCTACAGAAGGTGTAATTGCTGGTGTGGTTGTAGGCATTGTTGCTGGAGTTGAAGGAGTAGTTGTTGAAGTTGAAACACTCGTTGAAGAAGTAGTTGTTGAAGTTGAAACACTCGTTGAAGAAGTAGTTGTTGAAGTTGAAACACTCGTTGAAGGAGTAGTTGTTGAAGTTGAAACACTCGTTGAAGGAGTAGTTGTTGGAGTTGAAACACTAGTTGAAGGAGTAGTTGTTGGAGTTGAAACACTCGTTGAAGGAGTAGTTGTTGGAGTTGAACCAGTAGTTGATGCAGTTGAACCACTACTTGTAGTGGAACTTTTTGATGTTGTGCTTTGTGTAGTTAGTGTTGTTGCAGATGATGGTTTAGTTGTAACTGAAGATGAAACAGTAGTTGAAGGACGAGTTGTTGAAGTTGAACCAGTAGTTGATGCAGTTGAACCACTACTTGTAGTGGAACTTTTTGATGTTGTGCTTAGTGTAGTTAGTGTTGTTGCAGATGATGGTTTAGTTGTAACTGAAGATGAAACAGTAGTTGAAGGACGAGTTGTTGAAGTTGAACCAGTAGTTGATGCAGTTGAACCACTACTTGTAGTGGAACTTTTTGATGTTGTGCTTAGTGTAGTTAGTGTTGTTGCAGATGATGGTTTAGTTGTAACTGAAGATGAAACAGTAGTTGAAGGACGAGTTGTTGAAGTTGAACCAGTAGTTGATGCAGTTGAACCACTACTTGTAGTGGAACTTTTTGATGTTGTGCTTAGTGTAGTTAGTGTTGTTGCAGATGATGGTTTAGTTGTAACTGAAGTTGAAGCAGTAGTTGAAGGACGAGTTGTTGAAGTTGAACCAGTAGTTGATGCAGTTGAACCACTACTTGTAGTGGAACTTTTTGATGTTGTGCTTAGTGTAGTTAGTGTTGTTGCAGATGATGGTTTAGTTGTAACTGAAGTTGAAACAGTAGTTGAAGGACGAGTTGTTGAAGTTGAACCAGTAGTTGATGCAGTTGAACCACTACTTGTAGTGGAACTTTTTGATGTTGTGCTTTGTGTAGTTGGTGTTGTTGCAGATGATGGTTTAGTTGTAACTGAAGTTGAACCACTAGTTGAAGGACGAGTTGTTGAAGTTGACAATTTCGTCGTTGTTTTCGTTGTAGCTGATGAAGTAATTGCTGTTACTGTAGTCGGTGCAGTTGATAGTTTTGTCGTGGTTTTCGTTGTTGTTGAGGGAGTGATTGTGGTACCCGGTGTCCTAACGGGTGACGTAGATGAGTCCGTTGTACTGTCCTCAATTTGTGCAGAGCTGAAGAATCAACCAAAAATTAGTTAACGTTTCTACGTGTCTCCGCCAGCGCGATAGCCTAGTGGTTAGAGTGCTAGACTGGCAACCTGCAGGGATTGAGGTTCAAATCCACGAACATTTCTGATATTTTATATACACGATGGCAGTGATAGTGGTGGTAATAACGGTAGTAGGCCTAGTGGTGCTGATTGTGGCGATGGTAACGGCTGTAATGGTGCGATGGTAGTGATTGTAACGGTGGTTGGGGTATACCTATGGTAGTAATGGTGGTAACGGAAGCGGTGTCAGGATGAGTGATGGAAGCGATGTAGCAGTGGGGACGGACAACCAAATATCAGTAGAATCGTTGCTATAGTAACATGTACCACGTGTAGGTTGGCTGCCCTAGTCTGGCGCTGCTTGCTGGACCTTGCTCTGCTGTCTCTCCGCGAGCTCTGCCGCCCCCTCTCAGCACGCGGGGCTCTCGATCACTTCGTTCGTCTGAGCAGGACCTGCTCTCTGTTCCTTTCGCTTCTACCTCTACCAGGCTGCATCGCGCTTTCTCGGTGGGTCCTCTAACCCGGAATAGCCTTCCCCTAGCGCTACTTCTCTTCCACGTTCTTTTGTCGTCTTAAGACTGTCTCTGCTCAACCCTGCTGGAGTCGAAAGCACCTCTAAGTAGTTCTCCTGAAGAGGCGCTATATAAATGTCCGTTTTGAATTAATTTAGTACTATAATTCTATAGTATCATCAAAGACGTCACTGGGAGTCGAACTCGCCTAGCTGTGACCGTGAGGTCATCGACTTAACCACTGCGCCATCATAACCCTAGTTCATATAATGAAACACTGGCGAATTTGTATCTATCTTGAGACGAGGATCACTTGACAGCGAAGCGAATCTCTCGCTGGCTGAGAAGCGTTAAGCTTCAATTGGCCACCAATAGCGAAAGAGACGTTTAGAGGGAAGGACACGTAGAGATAGACAGGAATAGGCGGATAAGAGAAGAGACATGGAAGGAGTAACAGATACATCTAGAGTGAAAGACACATAGGTCTACCGATAGACAGGAATAGACAAATAGGAGAAAAGACACAGAAGGAGTAACAGATACAGCCAAAGACAGAAACAGAGACAGAGAACAAGGTCCCTTATCAGACAACCGCTCCTACTGCAAACAAGGAGTTACGGTTAAGATGAATGACCTCATTGTGGACGATGACACTGGCAGACAGACAACACACAGACGGACAGGCAGGCGGACAGACAGACGGACGGACAGATGAAAAGACGGACAAACAGACGGACAGACATACGAAGAGACTATCAGATAGGCAGACAGATAGATACACATACAGGTAGAGACAGACCGACAGAGGCAGATTGACAGAGGTAAACAGACAAAGTTATGCAGACAGGTATGCAAACAGACGGAAACAGATTAGAGGGTCGAAGAGATTGTGGGTAGAAATGAAGGCGGAGGAGGAGGAGCAGGAGGAAGAGGAGCAGGAGGAGGAGGAGGGCAGAACAAGATTAGAAAGAGTCAGAGAAGGCGGAGCGAGAGAAGAGCATCCGAATTGAGGGCGGCACAGCAGAGGAAGAGGTGTGGCAGAGGAGAATTATTATGGATAGGAAACCGAGGAAGAAACTGCATGATGCGATGATATGAGTTTTGACGATACATAAATTCATAAATGTAACTGTAACTGTAAACAGGGGCGCAACTTTGGTCTAGAAAGTGGGGAGGGTACCAAGTTCTTCTCCACTTTCGCTTTTCGCATGAAGACCATTTGGACATATTACCCTGTCAGTAGGCCTACTCTCATTAATTTTTTGTGGGCCCATTAAAAGGGTCTCGTATAGAAATGTCGTTCCAACGTGGGCCCGATGTGGGTATGCTGGAAGGGTAGGCTTACTGGAATTTGTTGTCTACGACTTTACGTGGTTGTAGTCTATGAGCCTGTTTAGCATAAGTCAAGTCAAGTCAAGTCAAGTCAAGTTTATTGAAACCATTCTGTCAAGGCACAATAATTGCGAGATGTACACTAGTCATAAATGGTAACAAGGAAGCCCAGAAGGGATAACAATCCCGCTACTAGGGCACCTACGTAACAAAAGTAGTAGTACATCAAGATGGCAACACATTATATGCCTTGAAACACTAAGTAGGCTAGATCACACAATGTTGCAAAGAAAAGTCAGAGTTGGTATAAGTCGAAAGTCAAAGTTGAAAAACAACAAGGATGAAATAACCAAAGCATTAGTTTAATGAGGGTTTATGTCATATTTGTCGCGCTTCTTAACAACTCAGAAACGCTCTAAATTTAATAATTACACATTTACATCCAGTTGTAATGACAATGCGGCAGCCATCGAAGCAGTCATTTCAAGCCATGTTAAACCCAAAATACTTATGCTACTTCTTTTAGCTCTCCAGATGGAATGGAACTTGAGTCAACTTCAGGAAAATTCACTTTGCGGCATAGGCGTCATTTGTGGGGGTACGAGGGGTACTCGTACCCCAGTTTTTGAACTGGGGGTGCCGTACCCCCACTCTTTAAACAATGCCAATCAATATTTTATTATTGTGCCTTCCCAGAGATCGCAGTCTTCGCCTTGCTTCGTTTATACAAGAAATGGGTACCCCCACTTTTTGGACCAAAGTTACGCCCCTGCTCTCCGGAATTGACCACGGAACAACAATATGGCTTTCAATCTCGTCTCGTTGCATTTAAATTGTAAGACTGTAAAACGCCGATGAGCTTACCTCCGTAACGGTAATTTTATCGTCTATAATGTCATCTACTCGTTTTCGTTTTAGAACGAATTTATCCATTTTTCCTATCAGCAAAATCGGAACACGACGTGCATAAGTCAAAATTAACGACGTCTTAAATGCTTGTTTTGCTTAACGGAGGGAGCTTTCTTCAGCTAGCCGGCTCGGATATATTTAACCAAGGACAGTTATTGATTCTGAGATTCTGAGGGGACTGAAGGGTGAGGGGTCATATTAAGGCCCACAAAATGAGCGTGGGTCCATATATGGATTTGTAACTGATGAAGGATATAGAAACTTGCGCTTTGACCTCCATCTTCACTTCCCGAAATGATTAAGATGACAACTATAAAGCGGAGAGTGATATCAGGTCTTTCCATGAAGAGTGTAGTCGTGACCCATATCTGTGGCGCCTGTGGCCTGCGGGCCGGTCACGGCGGTCAATCTGTCGCGTGACGCGTGACCAGAGTGGCTGAAAGTCTGCCTGTCTGACTGTCTGTGACTCAGTTCGTCTGGCTCTCCGTTTACGTGTGTATCTAAGTACTTTCGTACTTTTGTGGTACATACTCCTCGCTATGTCGATATACATGAAGCAAGGCGGATGGGCCTACTGCGATCTCTGAGATGGCACAATAATAAAATATTGATTGGCATTGTTTAAACAGTTGAGGGTGCAGTACCCCAGTCCAAAAATTGGGGGTACGGGTACCCCTCGTACCCCACAAATTAGCTATGACTGTAGATGTAGCTGTTATTGTAAGTGTGCATGTAACTGTACGTGTAACTGTACATGTAAATGTAAATGTACACGTTTTTCTATAGCGACCGCATGGTATATAATGTATATTATAATATGTTCCTGCATCATCATGTGACCACCATAGTCTTTATCAGTGTGACACCACACTATACCCCCCACCCCACCCCCCGATTCACCTGCAGGGAAAACTGACCAACTGACCAAGCAATCTGACTCTTGCTCGGATAAGCAAGCTGCGGTCACTGCCTGTCTGTCTATATGTATGTATGTATTTATGCATGTATTTATGTATGTATGTATGTATGTATGTATGTATGTATGTATGTATGTATGTATGTAGTATGTATGTATGTATGTATGTATGTATGTATGTATGTATGTATGTATGTATGTCTGTCTGTCTGTCTGTCTGTCTGTCTGTCTGTCTGTCTGTCTGTCTGTCTGTCTGTCTGTCTGTCTGTCTGTCTGTCTCTCTCTCTCTCTCTCTCTCTCTCTCTCTCTCTCTCTCTCTCTCTCTCTCTCTCTCTCTCTCTCTTCTTGTGTGACTCTTTATAGCGCTGACATACTTCAGATATTTACATTGCATTTACATTTACTCTTCCAGCATGCAATCGCGACATTTGACGAGTAGTTATTTTAGTCAACTGAGTTCTTAATCATCTCTATCCTGAGACTACTGTAGGGCGTGGTGGCTCAGTGGTAAGTTCGGCGCCTTGTGACCTGAGGGTTGCAGGTTCGAATCCCACTCTAGCCGCTGCGTACGGACCTTGGGCAAGTCCTTCACTTGCGATTGCTCGTGACGCTTCGGCGTGAAAACTCCGACACAGTATACCAATACTGTAGTCGGGAACGCCTCTGAGTAGTAGTAGACTTGTGGAGGCGCTATAGAAATATCTGAAATGAATAAAAATAAAAAACTACTCAGTAAATTCTGACATATATCTGCATTGAGCCTTCCGAAAGTTATCGTATATCCATATAAAACAGTAAGAGAATCTTTTTCTTCGCAATATTGCGATATTTTAAACTTCACTGAGGAGCAAAAATTTGTGTGGAAATCTTACCTGTGTACAAACAACAAAATCACTGTGTACAAAATCACTGTGTATGTTAAGTAATTAACTCGCGACATCTTTTTACACGGTTTCATCTTCCCGAATCTCTTTTCCGCAACGATTTAGGACGTCTAACTCTTGAAAGAACTCACAACTTTCAACTAATTTTCGCTAAGAATGGCCTTTACGAAAGTTCTGAAAGGTCATGAAAGTGCGGCTTGAATCGTGGAGACAAACAGAGAACTAAATTCAATGCAGAATGGGAAAAACGATATCTCACGGCATAAACTGTCCCACGAACTAAACTTTTTATGACTTTCTTCGAATTGCTTTTCGTGTGATATCCAGGAATCAAACAGACGCAACAGTGATCTCTTTCTAGCTGTCACAGTCTTCCTTTATCTGTGAATCTAATGTTCAACTAACGGACCATCCAAACAAACGAGAGGATTATTTGAGATTAAAATAGGACTGTCTGTCGAAACATTAGCGGTATTGAAAATAGCTATCCACCCGGTGAGCTCCTGTCAACTTGGAATTTTGCCCAATCACTTATTATCATTTGCCAGAGAAACGTCGTAGCCTTATGCACCGTTCATGAAGCTAACTTTTGTTTAGTAAAGGCCTCTTTATAGGAGATGGACACGCAGGTGATACAACGCGCAGCCCAGGCTCTCATGAGAATGCTGCATAGAAAATTATCATTCAGCACACTTGAAATGACTGTGTGCCACGCCTTCACTGTCAAAGGATGCACAGATTTCTCGTCATCCGTCATTGACTTGATGAAAGGATGACGGATGAAAATGCGCATGCGCGGAGGTGATTAAGTGAGTCTCTGATTGGGAAACCAAGCGCTACCTAAATCCACGATGTGATTTTTCGTAATCACAAAATCCTAATTTCTATAGCGCCACTGAAAGCAACGCACAAAGCACCAGTTTATTCACGAGCGCTGTGTCGTATCAAAGACGTTGTCCTGAAATCGATGTCCGAGTCCCATGGGCAGAGAAATCGGAGAGAGGTCTGAAGCAGAGCAGCTGTTACGGCGTGCAGGGCCGGATTAACCACTCGGGGACCCCATGCTAATTACATATGGGGACCCTTGTCGTAGTGAGCATGGAATGATGGGGTATACGTAAAGACATGACAATCAACGTGTAGTAAAGAAAGGTCAATGCTGTGTACCTGGCTGCTCAAATTAGTAGTCAATGCATACAACATAACTTAAACGCTTTGCATTTTCGGACTATCTAAGGTTGTTTCAACTGTTTGTTACAGTACTGACAACACACAGTTGGTGTAAATTATAATCAAAATTCGAATCTGTTCTCTTCATTGTTAACAACTCAGCAACATTTGCGACTTTTACAGGCTGCAAACTGTGTAATCATGTCAAGTTAAGCACATCACTTTGAACACAATAAGTTCCAGCGTACCGGTATATATATATAGTTAGTTATTAGGTTTGTGGGTCATAGAAGTTCGCAGTTTATTTTTAAGTCCCACATTACTGAAACGTCGTTCACCTGAACAGTTTGAAATCATCAATGACATGAATATACGCAGAGCGACAGAAGCCAGGTGTGACACAACCTCTTGATTTTGCAAAATCAGCAATTTAAACCATTTCGTCAGGGAATTTGTCTCTTGTGTATGTCGTGGCCAGCCTGATGGAAAATTCTCGAATCTTGTCAGGCTCTAGTCTGTCAAAATCTGCTATAACTTGGGATATATATATATATATATATATATATATATATATATAACGAACGTCATTGTAAGCGTAAATTAATTCTCTGCCTCAGGCCCGGATTAACCACGGTTCCAGTGGGTCCACAGACCCAGGCCTACTAAACATTTCACATATCATTAGTATGCTACCTAATTTGTTAACTATTTCAAATGTTACATCGCTGACATGTAATAAGTAGAAACATAGGCGTAACCACATTGAGGGCTTGCATTTTTAGATTTCAAAAATTTTCCGTGGGTAAAACTTCCGCACCCCTACTACACCTGGATGTTTCCCGGAGTTTCCTTTTCTTAAATTTAAGTCTGGCTACTTCCTTGAACTGAAATATGTTTCAGCACGCTAGTTTTACTGCAAACAATGACAGCCAATACAATTTTGAGATTTGTGACCCTTGGCTCCGTTAGGCCTTTGGTGATCCCACGACAGTTTAGTCTGTCGAGGCTGCTTAATTATAGCTTCTTCCGCCCATCACCGTTGAGTGTCGGCATTTTTGAGTCAATTACCGTCAGTGAAAACCAAACCATATAGCCTCTCAAAATGTTGCAAATAAAGAAGGAATAACCATTTGTAATCAGGATTTCCGAATGTTTGCATTGCTGTGCGTATATATCTTACACTTCCTGTGTCCAACTGCAACTGTGAAAGTCAACTGAAGAGCCTCAAAAGTGCTTTAAGATCTACGATTGTACACGATATATAGGCCTACTGACAGATTTAACACTTATGAACACTGAGTGTGGACTTGTACGAAGACTAGATACTAGATATTCAGGATATTGTTGACAGTTTTACTATTATGAAAGCAACGTTATAACAGTTTCACATTCATAAATGTATGTTCTGTAATTTAAATTTCGTCAACATTTTGTGGTTGAACGTATAATCAGGGGCCTACTACACAATTTTAGAACCAGGCCTACAAAATGTTAATCCGCGCCTGCTCTGCCTTAGCGATGTCAGCAATGGGGGGGGGGGGGTAGAGTAATGGATAACACACTGGCGTGAAGAGCTGAAGGTACCAAGATCGAACCCCGTCGACCCCGTAAGGTTAATTCAGCCTTCTACTCGCTAGGTGGCAGCGGTGGTTAAATGAATAGTAGGCCATGATTGGCGCCGTGTGGCTGCCGTTTAACCAGTTATATCCAACTCATGTAAAACTGTTATCATGTGCTTCTACTGTATACATGTATGTAAGGCGCCCTGCGTGGCTGCCGTTTCAACTATATGTATGTTCACTGTACAGCGCAGTGCGTTTGCAGGCGCTTAATTAAAGAACAGATTATTATTATTATTATTATTATTATTATTATTATTATTATTATTATTACTTGTCTTTATTAACCAAATAAGTTTAGCACGCAAATTGTCTCTACCTTGCTCGCTGCTATGTGTGTGCCAGGAAACAAAACACGTCGGAATAAAAACAAAATTGAACTCAGCGTAAATTATAATTATATTGACTGAAAGAAGTTAGGCCAGTAGTAGTAGTAGTAGTAGTAGTAGTAGTAGTAGTAGTAGTAGTAGTAGTAGTAGTAGTAGTAGTAGTAGTAGTAGTAGTAGTAGTAGTAGTAGTAGTAGTAGTAGTAGTAGTAGTAGTAGTAGTAGTAGTAGTAGTAGTAGTAGTAGTAGTAGTAGTAGTAGTAGTTGTAGTAGTAGGAGTAGTAGTAGTAGTAGTAGTAGTAGTAGTAGTAGTAGTAGTAGTAGTAGTAGTAGTAGTAGTAGTAGTAGTAGTAGCAGCAGCAGTAGTAGTAGCAGTAGCAGTAGCAGTAGCAGTAGTAGTAGCAGTAGTATATAACAGTAGGCTAGTATTGCTATAACTAAGAAGAGGTATATAGCGCCGTATCACAGTCGAGGCCGAATTAAAGGGCGCTGTCGGGATAAAAACCCCATCGTTACCCAAATTTATTAGAAGTAATTACATTTATTAGTGACTTCTATAGTGCCGGTGTCGAATACACAATTAAGGCATCAATCAATGGCGCACCTAAAACCAAGCCGTAATCACCATCATTGTGCGGAAGATCAGTTCGTAAGACAGTCTGTGGTGGATGAGAAATTTAGAAAAGGTAAGTCTTAAGTCGAGAACCAGTGGCGGCGATCTTGTCTGAGAGGTGGGGGGGGATAAAGAGTCGGCCGTGGTCTGTTGATGACCTTTTTTAGGAATTCATCTCCACAAAAAAGTGTCAGACTTGTTAAATAAGTCGGTGACTTTTTCGCGAAGTCATCTCCCAAAAAAGTTGATGACCTTTTTTTAGTCATTCGCCTCTTCTACAACTTTTTTTTAGAATGCCATCCCCACAGATTTTAACACCTTTTTTGGGAAATTCTCCCCCAAAAATTGATTTTTTTTCACGGATTTCTTCTTACTTTCTCTAAATTTTCGGGGGACACTTCTCTTCAAACATTTCATTTATTCCTCGTCTGGTCTAAAAAGGCTGTGAAAACCCTCTCACGCAATTAGCCTACATTTGTTGGCCTTTTTCAGTCTTTCTTCTAAATTTTGGGGGACAAATGTATGGCGTGTCCCCCCACTCTTAAAGGTGGGGGTCTTGTCCCCCTCGACCTCCCTAGATCGCCGCCCATGTCGAGAACGAATGTTAATAATGTTCCTATCGGGGATCAGTGAATTTAAGCAGGTCTCCGTGCAAAACCAATGACCAGGTGTGAGAATTTTCGTGTGCTGTAGGCCTAACAAGCTAATATTTGCACCGGTACTGTTCATTGTTAAAACAATGGTGTCATCGCTTACTGGTCATAGCTGGCCTAAGGAGGCCTAAAGTTTCCGTCCAACGCGGGTAAATCTTAAGGGCCTGTAGGACTAAGTACAAGGACAACGCCCTAGTCTTCTTATGTCTTCGCCTAAAGATAGGCTGTCACGCTCGCTGTTATGGATACGTATCGTCTTGTGACGTCAGAGTTGTGACATGCGCCTGAAAGCTATTTAAGGAATTTTGAGAATGCCCCTCTGGGATTGTCTCAGAAATCTTCAGATTTTGGGATGGGTTGCGTTTAAAATGTAATTAGGCTGCGATGAGTATTCTTTTCTATGCGCTTGCCACTCTGCCTAAGGCTGTTGACTCAATATGACGTAATTGTCTGGCCTATGTATGGCCTAAGTAGACTTAAACGATAACTCTCTAATAGTCTATGCTGGCTAACGTTTATGTTTTCTCTAACTCTAAGGCTATTTTTATCAGGTCTGTGTGATTCAGATACGCGTTGAAGTGTGCTGTTAATCACCTCTGAGAAAAGATTAATGATTAAGTGGCAGAATGGGATAGTCCCTTAAAAAGATCAGTCCATAAAGTGTTCTATTACTGACCATTAAATTAATAGCCTTTTAAGACTCTTTATCGCCGGAGTTAGGATGGGAACGCCTCCGATTAGGTATCTTGGAGAGGCGGTAAGTAGGCCCCTAAGTGTTCTGAATGAATGAATGAATGAATGAATGAATGAATGAATGAATGAATGAATGAATGAATGAATGAATAAACAATATATCAATGCATTAATCTACTAATTAATTGATAAATTAATCAGTAACTTTGACTATCAAAACAACGCTGATGACCATCCTTCAGTTTAAACCTTACTAACTCAAATTTTGATGACCTTATAAGGAAATTTCCTATAGATTTTCTATTAATTCCGTGGGTCAGACGTCCAAGAGGCTTGGATTCATAAAGCAAAGCAGTTATTTTTTGCAAGGTTATATTATTCATGAGCTTCGTATGTAAGACTCGGGTCACATACATTAATTCCTAGTTTTTTAATAATCAACTTTCATCATTCTCATCGATAAGTTAATGGAATACGGTTGACGTAAACGATGCTACACTTAATAATGCATACTCTAGTTGGACACCTTTAACACGCGGCAAATCGACCCTATATATTCTTTACTGCAACATTGCAAGTTTATTTCAAATCACCACTGGAGCACAGTATAAATAATTATACAGTACGTCGACTCCCGGCCGAGGCAGCAGTCAGAATATGTGACCGACCGCCATTTTGAAACTGAGCTGCTTACACGCCGATACACCGGAATCCATCACATAAAATATTTTTAGACGTAGTAGATAGGAGATACAGGAACTGGCGCATTCGCTAGGTGTCGTTCTGAAAGCTTAAAAACCGTTACAATGAGTGAATCTGAAACCGGAGTTAACGCATTCGCCAGGCGGCGTTCTAAAAGCTTAAAAACCGTTACAAAGAGTGAATCTGAAACCCCAACCTTTTGGCGCTATCAAGGGCCTGCCAGAGGGAAAGAATGGTCATTCAGGGTAAATATGAGTGCATTGTCTGGCGCATTCACCAGGTAACGTTCTCAAAGCTTAAAACCCTTTAAATGAGTGATGGCTTATAATGACATAATTCATATTACGGTGCAAAATCTAGACATATCTACGAGACGCTTTTCAATTTATTAGAGCGCATTTATGGGGTACTCAAAACAACACAGATACACACACCTACAGACACAGGCACCTGCAGACACACATACAGACACACATACCCGGAACTTGCCTATACTCTGTTTATAGAACAAATTAAATTTTAAGTTACAGAATCGGATAGAGGGTGAAAAATCCGGAATTTTGCGTACCTACACGGCACACTTCGCTTCATAAATAAAGAAACTACAGTGCTGGCCTACTAAACTCTTCAGAGCTGAAGATTTAAGTAGGCCACGGCGGGAATCTTAACGACTGAGGAACGTAGCCATCTAGCGAGTGCGGTGTTAATACGATAGATATAACAAACTGAAATCTCGGTGTTTTTCAACACTCGCACAGTAGCTACATTGGTAAGAGCGTTCTGCCATGATTGTTCCGACCGCGGTTCGCCTCCCGAAGACGGCACGACTTTTGTAAATACTTTAGTGATTTAAAATCTTGGTCTATCACGGTTGGTATCCTACACTGGGACCTTAAATTGCGTCGTTCCGATCCATACGGACAGCGGTGATGAAGATTCTCATCCGATCAATGATCAAGGTCGAGGCAATACAGCCGCTATATAAAATTTGCATGTTCCCATTTCAGGTTACACGATGACTTAAGTGATGCAACCATCATTTGTGGGGCGTGGTGGCTCAGTGGTAAGTTTGACACCTTGTGACCGGAGGGTTGCAGATTCGAATCCCACTCTAGCCGTTGCGTACGGACCTTGGGAAAGTCCATCACTCGCAATTGCTGGTGGCGCTTCGGCGTGAAAATTCCGACACAGTATCAAATGCCGTAGTCGGGAGTGCCTCTGAGTAGTAGTTGACTTCGAGAGGCGCTATAGAAATATCCGGAATAAATAATAAATCAATGCAACCAATGCATAGCTAAAGTACACACACAATGGCTTCAGACAATAAGCTACACAATGGACCAATGCAACTAGGAAATAAATTATAAAAAATAGAACAGGTTGTGCAAAGCAATCATGGAACAAACCCAACGGTGTGATAACGCATTGGGACTTCTGCAAAATTTTGACCCCCCATAAATTTCGTCATAAATTAGAAAAATTAAGCATTCTGCGGTATAATGCGGGTGTGGTAACGCATTGGGACTTCTGCAAAATTTTGACCCCCCATAAATTTCGTCATAAATTAGAAAAATTAAGCATTCTGCGGTATAATGCGGGTGTGGTATCATTTTGGGACCGTCTGCGACATTTGGACCCCCCCATAAATTTCGTTATAAATTAGAAAAATTAAGCATTCTGCGGTATTAGAAGTATAATACGGGTGTGACACTACTACGAAACGTCGGCAAAATGTTGACCCCCTCCTAATCGTATGCTGGTGGTGCGCTAGGAACTACAGACTCACTACTCCAACCGCCTACGATGAAAACTTTTATATCGTGGTTCGCGGAGAAGACCCAGTGCTGGTTAGTTTCTTGATTAGTTCTGCCACCATCTGGTCTTTGCTTTGACTCGGCAACTCTTTTTTTCCATTCTTGCTTTGTATATCACGTTTCATCGTTCTATATTTCTCCTCCTCTCCCAGAATAAGCTTATACTCTTCATCGCTAATAGCCGTGTCTTCCAACGCCTTAGAAATATGGTCATGAACTGTGTTTAGCTTACTTTCCGCCAAAATACAAATTTCGTCGTGTTTTGAAGCTTTAGCAACAAAACTTCTACTAATAACATTTCCAATGATATCCAGAAAACTCGTCGCTATGGCCAAACTCTCTAGAACAATACCAGGAATAAAACCAATGCCAGTGGCCAACATAGCCGCCCCACCCACCCCAGTTCCAAGACTAACTATAGCAAGGCCGGCCGACGCCCCATTAGCCACATCTACAACCCTCTTATACTTTTTACACAGTTGTCCCCGACTTATCGCCTCAGACCTCAGGAATGCTTCTATTTCGCCGATCTTCTGCAAGCGAAATGTTTGCGACGTCGTGTCTGACGAAATTGTTGACTCCATCAGCGGTGGGTACAAAGACATACTTTTTTATAGTTGCTCTATCAGTAACGTTACGTTTAACTCAATAGTTGAAGTACTTAAAACGCCTCTCTTTTTTCCTTCAATTCGAAAACTCGTTTGTCCTGGAATGAATATTGCCCTAGATGCATCAAATTGTCCACTTTGAATGTCAACTGTACGATCGATGCTACCCGCGGCTGTAATAACGCGAACTGACGCATCACCGGTGCTAACACCAAACATTGTAAGCCTCCAGAATCCGCGGTCTAATGAAATAACCTCATTATTAGTTTGCAACGTAATACATGGATAACGTGCCGCGGTCAATGGAAGCGTTTGCCACGAACTTTGAGTCACAGTTTTGGTCGCTGTGTAAATATCGCGGCTATGGTAATCGTCCGATACGAAATCGATGTGAATTTGGGGAACCGCGTCTAACATATCTGCGGTGGGCTTAGGGATAGTATATCCCCAGTTGGTAAGGCCAACCAAATCATCGAGGTTGTACTTGTGCATATTTGTTTCTCCTTTTTGTCGGAGATAACCACGAATCTTGTAGTGTGAGTCGGCCATTATTAAGTCTTACGTGTCTCCAACTTTAAAATATGTGTAAATCTGGAAGTGAGATATACCAAGAGTAGCTTGTGTTGGGCTGGTGGCCAAGACCGACAGCCTGAATTTTTTGTATACACGGTCAGTTGTGAAGGTGAACTCTTGCGCAGAATTAGTCAAAGTGACATTGGAGGTGATGAGCACATAAAACATATTTTCAATATCGGATGGAATCCCATGAAACTTCCAGGACGTGATACGTGGTGCAGTAGGACTAGATCCCCCAGCCAGACTAACCTTCCATATTCGCACAGGCGTCGGGCACTCAATCTGTAACCAAGTCCCACTACCCGCAAAATCGGCTCTCGATGTGGACGCTGTCTTCCACTCCCCTCTCACACCGGAGTTGAATGCCATATGAGGCGGATTGGTGGGGATAGATTCGTTGGCTGAGGCAATGAAACCAGTTTCGGAAGAGTCTCTGGACAGGGGTGGAATGTGGCCGCTGTAGTTTAAAAATTTGAGGTTATTCACGTACTGTCTTACAGCGGCCTCTTTACTGTCTGTATACCTTTTAACCACAACAGCCTGATTGTCGACATATTGTTTATTGGCCACGTTCAAAGGCTCCGTCGGTATTTTATTTAATTTTGTCATTTTGCCGGTTACGATTCTCGTCACCTGCCCGATACTCGCCGCGTCGGTATTAGTTGTTGAGGCCCCCGTGTAAAGCCCAGTCACCCTCTTACCGCCCATAGCTAAATTTCCAGTCATTGCGTCGCCAACTTTAAGCACGCAAGCGCTCCTGACCATAGCGTCTTGTTCTTCGGCGTAAGTTTTTGCAGCTTCGGCTTTCTGGTCTGCGTACCCCCTTGCGGCGGCGGTCTTTTGATCTGTATACAACCTCACGGACGAATTAATCGCGGTGTCCTGATCGACCGCGTACTGTCTAGCAGCAATATGTTGAACATCAACATATTGTTTGTTAACCACGTGCAACGACTCCGTGGGAACTCTATCGAGGCTCAATAGAGCGCCGGCGACCGCTGTTGACACTTGTTTCCAACTCGCTGCGTCGCTATCAGATCCTGGAATCTCTGTTGGAAGTCCAGTTACTCGGTGGCCACCCATGACTAAACTTCCAGTCATTACACTTCCAGATTTTAGCACACACGCGTTCTTGACGATAACATCTTGCTCGTTGACGTAAGTTTTAACAATAACATCCTTTTCGTCCGCATACTGCCTAACGGAATCTCTCAGCACCTCGTTCTTCTCGTCCGTGTACTGCTTGGCATCGATAAGCTTCTGGTCTGCATGGCTCTCGGCCGCAGCCGCCTTCTGGTCCGCGTACAGCCTGACGGCAGTGTCCAGCACAGTGTCCTTATCTTCTGCGTAACGTTTAACGAGACCAGTTACCTCGGAGCTTAAGCCGTCTGCATACAACTCGGCTTGGTGCGCCCGCTCTTTCGCGTACTCTGTTATTTGTTTCCAACTCGCAGCGTCGGACTCCCCCACCAATTCGTCCCAACCCTCGTCTTCACTGTCAGATCCCGGAGTGTCCGTGGGCAAACCAGTCAATTTATGGCCGCCCATTTTTAGAACACCAGACATCGTTCCACCGGTGATTTGTAAGTTGTCCTGATCTATGATGTCTGCATAAGCCTTTGTCGCGGCGTCTGTTTCCATCGTGGGCGTTCCCACGTTTGTCAGTCGAAAACCTCCAGCCGACAGAATTCCCAGCATGGTATCACCAGCCTTGTGGATGAGCCCAGCGGCGCTTATCTGCCCTCCTCCCACCCCACCTCCACCGTCTCTTCCAAATTTATCAACCGGCATTTTTATATACAAAAAGGCGATGGAAGTCTAACATAGGTCAAGCACGATATCTTCAAAATTCTTTCCGGCAGCGAGCTCTCTTAGCACGAGCAGACAGAGATGACCACATACCACATCATCGGGCCCCTGTAGCTGGAACGTTTGAGTTCTTATAGGATTTTTTAAATATCGAGAAATTTCGAGAGGTGGATCCAGCCCATAACTGTCAAAATAGACGGCTGTAGGTCCATCTAACCAATAAGCGACCCAGTGAGTACCGTCGCCGGAACCGGAATCTAAATTAACAACTCCGCACTCCTTCTCACGAGCCACGGCGGGCAGACCATCTCGCATGAAAACACCGCGGAAATGCGGCAGCGCTCTGGCAACTTTCTCTATGTCGAAGTTGCTAAGAGGTTTTAGTTTTTTTCCCCAATGTAGAGACCGGATCCTTTACACATTGGACAACAACCACCACGAGTCTCGCGCCCGAGATATAAACCGGACCCCCGCGCTTCGAGTGCGCGATTGTGACGCTCCGCCTCCGCCTGTGCGGCGTCGTTGGCCTGTTTGTTGTGCACGGCCTCTGCCACCCCAGTGGCAATGCCACCCACGGCACCCGCCGCGCCTAACCCACTAAAAATCAATGGGAGGAGAGCCAGCAGTGGAAGAAATCCACCAGATTTTGTCATCTTTTTCAATTGCGTTTTGGTGAATCTCAGCTCCATGCCAACGCCTTCCGAAATCTTCTTCACGATTCGGGCGGCTTGAACTTTTGTCAGCGCGAGCTTGTCGTCTCCGCGAAGCTGGCCATGAGCGAGTCGGATCGTGGCACCAGTGCCGGCGCGCGCAGCTTTAGCCAATGTTTGCTTTTGCCCTTCGGTCAGTGAAAGGCCGAACGCAACGTATTCAGTTTTCATTTTTGGAAAAAATATATCTAAAAGAGGGCCTTGTATCTAAATGTGAAAAACCGATTTCTAGTAGACGACGTTGAATTTGCTGCCATCCGATTCAAAATTCAGGAGTCGGTCGCTGATCAGGACGGCATATGCTGTCGTATTATTTGGTACCAATTCGTTAAAGTCCACCTTGATTTGTATGTCCTGTACAGAGGTTTTAAGTCGTTCAGATTGCCTCCGCACGTCCAGAACGAAGATCGGAAACAAATCTACAAATTCGATTGGTGTCGGTTGGCATGACGATTCACGCGCGTCTATGCCGCAATATTCTTCCTTGAAGTCACGTAGGGCCTTGTAAGCGCGAGAAGTTGTCCTCTTGGTGAAGTCGAGATTCATGTCAACAACCGGGTAGCGATCGCTGTTGAGCATAGCGAAAATGTTGCGAACCTGCACATGGTCAAACAGTGCCGGATTCTGGCCTTGATGTGCATTCTTTCCAGTTTGAAAAGCAACAAGAATCCAGCGTGGCTTTTCCGTGCCCGACTTAACACTCAAACGCCAGGAAAAAGTCGTCGCTCGTGGCACCGCAATGTTGTCGCATTGCATGGCGCGGAATGCTACAGGTACCTTAACCTTGGCTTCAATCTGCTTCATAAGCATGCTTTTATACTCCAAAGCGGGTATTATATGCGGCATGAACCAGGAGAGTTTAGTCAGCGCGATCTGGCCATTGGTCGCAGCGGCTTCCTTGAAGATCGCGTCTGCATCCCCCTGCCGGCTCAGCAGTAAGGAGTGTTTAATCCCGTATACGACCTTGTGATAATCATCGCAAAAACCGAATAGATGTCTTAAGGGAACGATGAATGAAAACGTTCCAATAGGGACGGGTTTTCCAATGATCATCAGTCGACGGGCCTCGAAGCCGATATTCGCAGCCGCCGCTGCCGCTGTCGTGTCCTTTTGCCAACACATGTTTAAACCTTCGCCTTTGGAAAAATCATCGCCGTAAACCAGCATGCCTTTCATCGTCGTGGCTTGCCCAGGAGACATGACATTCTCTATCTCGGTGTTGTTAGCCAAGTATCGAATCTGAGAAAACATGTACGGGATGGCGTTGTTGACGAATGACACCAGCGAGTCTGCGATGTAACCCGCGCCAGTTGATGTAAGCCTGCCCTCCACAAGAAGGTAGCTCTTAGAAGGCTGTGTGAAAATGTCTTGGTTCTGGATGTCTATCTGTATGGCCTGGCCATTGTTAATAGCCGCAGGGTTTTGTGATTCATACTCGCGGTATTCAAACGATTCGATGCTATTATCATCGGGTACCGCCGAAGCGATGTCCAACATTTCACTCGGCACGTCAAATGCCGCCATTATTATAGTTAAAAAAGTTCAAGCTTCAATTATTAATCATGCTGTAAATGAATTTCATTTACGAAATGAATTTCATATGTGGTGGGTAAAGCATTTTTTGCGTTTTGTGAATTAGTCGGAATTTTTTTTCTTTCATTTTGCGAGAAACAGACCCCTACCACCACGACTCGGCTTTATAGTCTTGAAACCGGATCCAGCAATGCGGCTGTTTATGTCGGCCATTGTCGGAACAACGGGTGGCGGACTTACAGCCAGTTGTTTTAAGTACTCGATGCTCTTGTCGCTGAGCGCCTTCTCCAAAGGTGCGGGGACAACGGGCGCGGCAGATGAATTTTCATTTCGTAAATGAGCTTCATTTGCGGCCGCAGCGCGTCTCGCTTTCACGGCATCAACGATTTGTCTGACGGCAGACGCTGTTGTGGCCCCAGCTTTCGCGACATTACCAACCGCCTTGGCAACGTTTGTGATTGTGCCTCTATTCGCCGAGATGAAGGAGCCTGCACGGCCAAGGAAGCCCGCGATTTTGGGTATCCAGTCGAAAAGTCCACCACCCACGACACGACGCCGCCGCTTTTTAATTCCAAGAACAAACATGAGAATATTTAAGTGTGAAAATCTACGCACTGCGGATGTGAAACCTTATAGTTACTGTCTCACCGCGGAGGTTTAATTGTTCACCATTCTGGTCGGTCAGCCACACACGAATGCCCTGTACGTTGCCAGCCGGTGCTACTGGTAGGTACACTAGATTTTTTGGAGACTCGATTACCTTATAGCCGGGCGACACATCCGGGAAAAAACTGTAGATTACTGGCAGCTGGCTACCATTTCGATACGATCCAGAGATAATGTCACAATTTACCAGGATTGTGTCCACCCGGAGAATATCGACTGGATTTTCTCCCTCTTTATAACCAAGACTAAGCGTCTGAGGGTTAAAACCGAGCGTTTGCCTGATGGTAGATGCGGCCATATCTACCTTAAAACGGACCTTCGTTATCTTTACGAAGGCGCGAAGGGTAGATGCGTTAGCTCCTATAGTAATAGGAGAATCAAAGCTGAGTTGAGCAACACCTGGCGGCGGCGGATTTTGCATTTCTAACTGCCGGCTGATTTCATAATTAATCTGTGCGATCTCGTAGCTTCCGTCGGGTAAAATGATCGTCTTCCAGGTCTGTCCATTGGTGGAGCTGTAGACGAACTTGTTATTTGAACTGTCAATGTTCGGAATCGAATTATAGGTTTCAAGATTGACCAAAGCAAGCTCAAAGCGTCTTTTTGGATCCAGGTACAGCGGTGGTGAGAAAGCCGTGGTCCACCCTGTAGTATCTGAGGAAACAACTATACTAAAATTCTCCTTAGGCTGCAAAAGTTCTCGAATTTCTTCGAGTAGTTTCTCCGAGCGTTCCATCTGAGCCATGAATTTTGTTTTCTATTTCTATTTTATGAGCATGTTTCTATTCAATTCGAGTGCCAGCTCTTTGGAGATCGCACCGGAACGCAGTAACTCATCAAGAATGGCGGAGATTTCGTTGCCGAGACCTGTGTTTCCCGCGGCCCTAGAGGCCACCAAAAGCTGCAACCTCTCTACCAGGGCGTTTGGATCGTTGTAAAATTGCACCGCGCCGCCTCGAATCAGCTGGAACTTTTTACTTTTCCGGCCATGAATAGGCAGACCAGACATCTGTACGAGCTTTTTAAAAGTTTCGATTGCCTGAGGCGAATATTGCTTAGTCTTAACGAAGCGTTTCGTTAACAGGCTGAACAATGACTCATCGGCAGGAGCTTCGAGCACGAGGTTCCCACCTTTAAACACTCTTAGTCTACCAGCAGACAGGGCGACGGGGTCGACGGAGAGCTCACCCAAGGCGTTACCTTGTAATTTCAGAGGAACGGTTGGAACACTGAAACCCTTTCCCTTTTTGATGAGGGTGTGGCCCTCTATCAGTGTATCGATTCGCTTTTTATATTCCCTTAGGGCTTCGATATCTGCAGTCACCGCATCTACCTTTTCTTCGTCTTTTTGCTTTTTAGCCAGCTTTTTCTCTTTGCCCAGGGTGTGGCGATTATAGTGATTGACCTCACCGATTATCTTTTCAGCACCTGCCTTGTCGGCTAAATCGAGCTCGCTCGGAGGTCTGAAACCGTGCCTTATGATTGCCTCGACGTTGAGATATTTGTTTGGATCAACTAACAGTGCGGGGGGGATTCGGGATGCTGGAAGCGCTGGAAGCGCAGGAGCTGCTGTTCCTGCGGTTTCACCGAACAAAGCTGCTATCGGGTTAAAATTAGCAGACTCTGAAATCTGCGCCGGCAAATCCTGTAAAGCGCTGGTAACTTTCTGCAGCTCCTTAGACGTAGCCGCCTGGGATTCAGCCGTGGCTGTGGCGATTGGTTTGAAAAGCTTTGCCGCATCGTACTGAAGGTTTGCCTCTCCGAGCTTCTCATCCACGAAACGCTGTCTCAATCGATTTCTGCGAGCTAAATAATCCTGAGTCAAGGCGTCTCGCTCCTGTTTAGAAGAAACCTTTGTCCACATCGTGGTTGTATGTCGACTATATGTTGCCTATATCATGTCTTTAAATACTTGCCTTGGGCTTATAGAAGCGATCGAACCCGCAGCGATATTTTCCATCGTACACTTTGGACGTCAAATCTATGACTGCGAATCCATATGGTTGGGCAGCGCACTCGCTGAAGAACGTACGGAATTCATCGAAAGACATGTCGCCGCCCACGAACGTATCGTGAATGGCTCGTAAATTCTTGCTATCCTGGTTGAAGAGGACGATAAGATTAGCATTGTCACGGATCGCTTGCTTCGGAATTCGAAAATAATTCTGTGTTAAGTAGAAGCAGTCCGCGCCACCGTGTCGACCCATAGTGAAATACCTTTCAATGGGCGACTGTTTTTCAAGCATAACGTCATCGAACACTAGAAGGCTTCTGGCATTCTTATTTAATGATTCAACTGGAACTATTTCATCTGAGCAAGAGTGAAAGGAAGCCACTTCCTTCCCGGCAACTTTTTCGAGTTCTGTTATCCAGTCCCGGAGGAACTGATATTTTTCCTGTCCCAGAGACTTTGAGTATAGATAGAGCCGGTCAAAACGCAGGTACCCCTTCTTCAACAGAAGGTTAAGCAGTAAGTTTGTTTTTCCACATCCGCTAGGCCCACAGATTATACACCGTATGCTAGATGGCAACAACCAATGGTGGTGTTTTTTCCCATCGTCGGCTTCGAGATCAAAATTTGTTATTTCCATATAGAGACAACGAGTTATGATTGTATTCAACGAAAACAATGTATTGCCTACGATGTAAGAAACATACTGAGACTTCAAATGAAACAATTGTCGAGTTACGAAACGGTCGGCCAGCCAAGAAGGGAACCTGTGCCGTCTGCGGTGCAAAGAAGAGCCAAATTTTGCCTTCTAAAGTGCGGAAGCGCAAGACTCATGAGTCTAGCGGAGGCTCGCTACTGAATAGCGCTCTTAATATTCTGCCTCTGCCTGAGATGCATATGAGCCTTCCATCCGGTATGTCTTCGGAAGATAATCCGGGAGGTTCTTTTCAGAACACGGGAAAGTACTCTTACTGCGGACCATTCACAAAACTCGATAAACGGCTGTCACAGCGCTATCACGGTGTTAATCAGCTCGACCGTGCGTGCCTCCACCATGATGTGGCTTACGCAGTTCATAAAGATACCCCAGGGCGTAACCACGCAGATGACATCCTCGCTGCAGCCGCGTCGAAGATCGCACTCACCGATGAAACTCCAGATTATGAGAAGAAGGATGCGCGGCTGGTATCGGCCATTATGTCAGCAAAGTCGAGGCTGGGGATGGGTGTTGGACGGCGGCGCTAATGAAAATCATTTGTGTATGTGTTTACCTGTTTGTAATATATAGTATTACTGAAATGTCTAAGCACCTTTCAGCCGTCTATTACAGCCCTAGAGGTTACTGGCGAGGTAAGGCTGCGGTGAAGAAACTAGCCTCAGCCGCCAAAGTTTCCGAGGCGGAGGCTCGTGATTGGCTGAAGAAACAAGCGGTGTGGCAAATTTATCTTCCCGTTCCACGCCGCATACCGCGTCCAAAGTTCGATGAAAATCGACCAAACGCCGTACACCAAGCCGATCTCTTGTTTTTACCTCACGATAAAGTAGGCCGAAAGACTTATAAATACGCTCTCACTGTTGTTGATGTTGCCTCACGATACAAAGAAGCTGAACCGTTGATAAACAAAAGTGCGACCGAAGTCGCCGCCGCTTTAAGCCAGATCTATAAGAGGGGTCCATTGGCTTGGCCTCGACTTCTTCAGGTCGACCCTGGCCGCGAATTTATGGGTGATTTTACACCGTTGCTGGCGAAGCACGACGTTCTTGTAAGACGCGGACAGGCCGCAAATCATCGCCAACAGGGCATCGTTGAACGCTTTAACCGTACTCTAGCTGAGCGACTCTTCGGTGCTCAATACGCTCAGGAATTGCTCCTGGATGCAAGGGGGTCATCCGAACGGTCAGTGGAATGGGTTCGACGATTGCCCGAAGTTGTAGCTGCACTAAACGATGAGCCGACGCGCTTGCTCGACATGAAGCCGGTTGAAGCGATGAAAGCTGCTAAAGTGACACAGAAGCCCTCTCATTAACAAATGAAAACTCGTTTGTGGGGCTTGGATGAGCCTGTTCTCGGGCACGACGTTCTCGTCCGATATTTGTACGCTCCCGGCGAGCTCGAAGGTGGAAGCAAACGTGCCACCGATCCTAACTGGTCGCTCACCATCCACGCTATTTTGGATGTTGTTCGGCGGGCTGGCCAACCGGCTTTATACCATCTAGTTGATGGGCCTGGCCGCGGGTTTGTACGAGAGGAGCTGATTCTGGTGCCTATGGGCACTGAGTTACCCCCCGATAGAATACTCAACCGTCGTTGATTTTGTAGTGCCCGTATGCCAGCGTTGTTATCCCGTCCGGAGATATCCACTTTTTTGTGTCTAATGGAGAGAGGCTGATCTTATTCTGCTCGTACACTCCGATCTGGTGGTCGTGGCTTCGAATCACGACTTGTGTGTGCCGCATCTCTTCTCGTTCGAACAGGCACTCCTTGTATAGCTCGTGGTGCAGATCCTTCTTCACAACTGCTCTCTGAACGCCTTTTGCTTTCCTGATCTCTGAACCGCCCGATTTTAAGATCGAGTACATCTTCGGACGCAGTCCTACGAATTGGGCTATGGCCACTCCGTTACATTCATCCTTGAACTTGCCCACGACTTTCTTGTTCTCGACGTCGTAGTATGGGCTGTCTCTAGGAAACTCGGAGAGGTCGTATAGGTGTTTTTTATTCCACATATCGGCATAGGCGTTCGGAGTCTCCACCTGAAATAAGAGGCTATCTGTGTCTGTATATAGCAACTGGGCTCTTTCACCGTACTCGTTTTTCACCTCGTTGTACCAGAAGTCGTACATCAGATGCTTGCTGAGGTCGAGGACAGCCTGGCCGACATATACAGGTCTGTTTAACTTGAGCTTGTTCTTCAAACTATGAATCGCGGCGAGTTGGTCGTTGAAGATTTTGTGTGATATGTAGGCCGGGTCCGCAATTAGTTTACGAAGTTTGTCAACTTTTGAGGCCGGGACCAGGTTGACCCTAATTCTTTTTCTAAGATTTTCCATGGTTTTTCCGAAAACTGCATTATTGGCCAGTTTGAAGAAGTCTTTTTCAAATTCCGACGTTGCCTTCGCTCTCAATTTTGTATTCATCTCGATGTATGGAGCCATCCACGGCTCCTGTCTAAATTTAATGGCACGATGAATTTTAGAAACTCGCAGCCCCAACGAGTGATATAGTTTGAGATTTCTATAATGGACCACATACCGCTGCTTAGGTCGTAGGCTGGGTACTAACTTCACATGCTTTGTGAACTTGCCTCCCAACTCGTTCATAAGCACATTCTGATAGTCGCTCAACCACTCCTCTTGGACTGTCACGGTTTCTGGTGCTAAGGGATAGTCGCTATGTGCGTCGTGAAGGTGCTCCGGGTACCCGAGATCTACTTCAAGTAGGAAGCCTTCAGGCGCGTCATCTGGAGTTTCCAACACTTCATCGAGAGTTGGACTTTCCCAGCTAAATCCTCCAACTGGCAGTGGCTGTTGCATCGCCCAACCGTAAAGATTATTCGCGTCGAGGTACATGATCCAGTTGTCTGGCTTCGTGGTATCGTAGTCGGGGCATTGCGGGTTGTTGGCCTTTGCGAATCTCTTGGATACCATCGAAATTCCGCCTCTTAGGCCTTTCTCTACGAACAAATGCATGTCTATATCGGTTAAAAGTTCGAGTTCGATCTTCGTCTTTTTCAACAAAGCGTCCCAGGCCATTCCTGGTAGGCTAAAGTAGTTTGCTGGATCTAGACTGTAGTGCTTCATCGAAGTGGATCTGAAGGTCTCGAATACGTCGGCTAGTAGGAGTACATCCGTACGGAGATACAAGTCGTGATAGTCACCCAGAGTTTTACAATCGAATTCATTCCATACTCGTTGAGCGTGTTGATAATCCTCATCAGAGATGTTCTCTCGGGACAGCCTGCTGTAGAACGCTTCTTTGGGTGGAAGTCGGTCTTCTTCGAAGCGGTGGTAATCGTCAATGTGCTCGTAACAATATACGCCCTTTCGCCTCAAAAGATCTAGTTTTGTCCTATCATCATGAACGAAATTTTCCTTTATATATGCCGTTGTCACTTTCAAATCCTCTAGCGACAGATTTCCTGATAATTTATCCAACGAGCTGTTTAGAAACTGGAGGCTGTCGATGAACTGTAGTTGTCCTATGTTGAATGTCATGTACTTCTCCATATTGTTTGGAATACAGTTAATTTCAGTTTCCTCATCCTGCGCGGCCTCACAGCTACCTATCGCTTGCATTATGAGGTGGCTGTCGTAACCTCGCAGATTGTGGAAGACCACCGGTACCTTACACTTATCTGGATATATTCGAAGTTTGAGGTTGCAGGCGTTATGAGCGGCACCTCGATATTTACCGGTAATGTGGCAGTGGTCGCGAACTCTATCCTCTTCGAGCGCTTCTCCGCAGATATGACATTCAGTAGCCTCGCGGAATGATTGGCGATCAACTGCTGACATAACTATCTTAGCTGGGGTGGCCAGCCTTTGTTTGATAGTGGCTAGCTCGCCTTGTAGTCGTTGTAGGAACTCTTCCACGGCGTTCTCTCCACGATATAAAACTGGTTTCTTCGTGCGGCCGTCGCATCGAACCACTATGTAACAAAAACTACATGGTTTCTGCTCAGCTATCTGTCTAGTGTTGCTCTCGTTGGGATTCATGGCTGCACCTTCAATTGGTACGTTTAGAGCCTCGAAGTCTGCGTAAACGATATAAGGAGTGCGCATCTGTTTGTGATGGTTCTGGAATTTGAGGATATTTTCATCCTCTTTTGGCATCTCAATTCGCTGAGGCTTCTCACTGATACCCTGGCAATCTTTGATATGGGCATCCAGCAAGTCTTGTCTACAGAATATGTGTAGGCAGCGACGACATGGGTGTTTCTTGTGCTTGTCTTTGCTATTTTGATGAAGAATTCGGCCAAGGTCTTTAATCCAGACGTAGTGGTAATCCTCACCTTTAACTAATAGTAGAAGATCGATATTATAGTCTCTATTGATCTGCTTTGAGACATAAATCGGGTACAGCCCTTCATTCCATCCGAAGACCGATACGGACACCATCGGGTTCTGACGCTCGAACTTGCCGACATCTGTGACCTTCACTGGAAATTCTATTCCGTCGAAGTTTAGCTCGAGGAGGTGGGCACGATACTTAGTTGGGCGTTGAGGGTCCTTATCTACTGGATACATTGCGCTTAGAATGGCCCACTCGAAGCACCGGTTGTCTTCATTCTTTACATTAACGACTGAATGATAGGGGATATACTTCGGTGTTGCAAAATAGCTCTTGCCTCGGAAAGGCTTATATCTTGCAAAACTGAGGTCTAGCGCCACGACCCGCCTCACCCTCCACCCCGACCCCTCATTGGTGTAATCCTCGAGGAGTTTTAGTATTTCGGCCTTGGCCTTCCGTATAGCCCCTTGGATTTTACCCGCATTGGTAACTGGTACTGCTTTGCTTCGAAAGTATGTTGTAGTGGTAATAATACCGGGAGCCGCGTTGCCATCGTACACGTTGTCAATAGTCGGCGCCAACTTTTCCAAATCAACAGTCAACACTTGAGAATATTTCAGACCGTCCTGTTTCAACAACTCTTCGTTGAGTTGCGCCTCAATGCTGTGCTCCATTGCACTCAAGAAAGCCAATGCATCTCCTTCCAGCCTGTGGTTAGGAGGTACTTCTGCACGGAAGTCTCTCAGATGCTGATTGGCGAGCTCTTTGTGTAGTAGAAAGGGTGGTGGCCCACCTCTATCCTTCTTAATTAGGAGTGGATCAAATTGTGCCAGAAGGGCCTTACGTTTTGCCCCTCTGTGCTTACGCGCTGGAGGAATTGGCCTTGGAAGCAGTGGCTGTAGTAAGCGCCTTTTGACTGAATCTGGGATAGGTTCGTCTAAGATATTCTGTAGAACAGCTCGAAGAGCTGGGGGACCAGTAAACTCACCCAACAATTGGTCAATTTTTTCATTCGTAGACAATGCCATAGTTATAACTAAGTTTATATTACTGTGGCAAACTTTTCTCTAATATAATAACAGAATCGTTTGTTTAAAATGAAATTTTGTTTACTAGATATTCGATTGTCGCTTGCTCATCTGTATTATCTCAATACAATAACGGAATCCTTTCTTTAATAGAGAATTTTTTACTCTACTACTATGTTCGCTAGTCTTTTCCATTCTTTCTCGAATTCACGGGTTAGTCCGCAGCGTCGAACTCTTGATTTTATGACGTAATAATCACAACGTATACACTCACCTAAGTGGTTTTTGATTCCCCTTCCACATTTGGCACATGGTCTTGTCCCACAACCGTTTCGCAGTCGTGCCAAATGTTTGAAACAGTACTCCCCAATGCATCGACGAAGGCAGAGATTTTGTTTGCCTATCATAAGCCATTTGCAAAAGTTTTGCCCTAACATTATGTTTTTATGTATACCACAACAGATTCTTTTATTTAAATTGAAAAAATGACCCGGTTTGGGCCGGCCTCGTGGGAGGTTCTCGGCCGGCAGCAAACGTTGGTAATCTCATTTCTTTACCCTGAATGACCATTCCATTCCCTCTGGCAGGCCCTTGATAGCACCAACGGGTTGGGGTTTCAGATTCACTCGTTTTAAGGTTTTTTAAGCTTTCAGAACGCCACCTAGCGACTGCATCAACTCCGATTTCAGATTCACTCATTGTAACGGTTTTTAAGCTTTCAGAACGACACCTAGCGAATGCGCCAGTTCCTGTATCTCCTATCTACTGACGTTACAACAACAACGACGACTTCATTAGAATTAACAATATTATTTTAACGTTAATTTCAGCTTAAATCTATAATTCAAAATCCCAGTTTCAAAATGGCGTCATCAGAAAAACTAGTCAACAGTTAGCAATGGGACTCGACGTATGTGTAATTATTCATACTGTGACTCGAGGCTAATAATTATAAGAGGCCGTTAGATGTCACTAATACATGAAAATATAAAGGCAAGGTTAAATTTAGACACCTTTAATAAGCTGTAGGAAGCTTCTATATATTTAGCGATAGCGTTGACTTTGTGATTAGTTTAATATACCGTTTTTACAGCAGGGAAGACAATGCAAAAATTCCACCACTATCCGTAGTGCCAGGTAGTGCCACTGTGCCAATCCCAAGCCTGGGAAATGGAGGAGGGCAACGTCAGTGGCCCTGGTAATCAAAAGATGTCGTCAAGCACTTCAACCGCATGGATGTCGTTTAACATCAAATAACACAATAGTATGTTTGTTGGCGCAGTTGAAACGTGACACATATACTGGTGCGGGCGGCTCATTGCTAACGACGGCAAAGTGGTTCGTAGTTAACAATATTCTTGCTTTATTTGCGAAGAGCAATTATAAGCCTAGGAAATTTTAAAGCTTCGAGAGCACAGATTTAAAAACAGGGCTAACATAGGCCTAGCTCATCCAGACCTAAATTATTAAGAGTCGTCGTTGTAAACTGCTTTGCCATTTTCAGAGAATTCGCTCACTTGCGAGAATAATTGATAGATTCGGACAGACAAACAGACAGACAGTGACACAGATATAGGCAGGCAGACAGACAGATAGACATGAAATTACAAAAACACAGATTCAGATATAAGTCAAGACAGGAGAGAAGAGATGAGAACGGAAATGAAAACGGAGGTGAAGAGTAGGAGAACGGATGACAGGCCATAATCATCACCACCATCACCACCACATTTGAGTTAAATGTCAACTAGCCCCTCTGAGTATTAGAGCCCTACTAGCATTTTGTGAGATCAGCTGAAGTGCAGTGTTTAATCTAGACAACTTTTGGGGGGAATTTCCCTCAGGATTTATCCCCCCCCCCCAGAGAGATAGGCGTAGCTACATCTCCCAAAGAGGTCATCAGATGTTTTGTTGAAGAAGTAATCTCCCCAAAAAAAACGTCATCAATTATTTTTAGAAGCGTTCGTATTTAAGTCTGTATACGCTCCTGCCCCCCCCCCACAAACCTTGGTTCCCCCACCCACCAGAAGAGGGGGACTAGATTAAACACTGGCCGAAGTGTCATGAACACACATAAGAGAAGCGTCCATATGCATGCAACAGATGTTGGAGGTAGTTAGTGCTATCGCTTAAGGGAAAACGCCCATTTGAATTGGACCATGTATACACACAACTTTCGACAAAGGTCGAATTTCAATGGACTCTTTCTGTGTCAGTTTAAAATAAATCTACCTCTCTTACGACAGGTATGCCTATACTTTCGACACGTGTTCTTCAGAACGAGTTAATCGCAGCCTCGATTAGATAAAGTGTACATTGCAGTATCTGAATACTTGAGTTGCCTGCGAAGTTGAATGTTTAGGCCTGGGGCTAAACTTGAATGGACAAGAAGGTCCAGGGCGTGGTTTTATACGTTAACTGCAACTGTTGACGTTTTTCTATAGCGATGGTGTGTGTCCTCCACTCTGCTGGTTCTTAACAGATCGAGGTGATATCTCTCGTGGTGAGACCGTGTGTGGACCGTGCTAGCCCGAGATTTAAATTATCTTAAATAACCCACCACCGGCGTGCGAACGCCCAGAGGCGAATGGCGCACATCATAACTAATATAGCTAATAGGCCTGTATCTATGCCAAGAAAGCTACATGTACGTCGAAACATTTATCTTCTTCTAGTAACACGTGTAGGCCTACTCGGTGGGCGGAAAAAGTTAGCTGTCCTGGGTTGAGCAAGCGTTACATTTTCTCAGAGGAGTGTAGGCCTATATATGTATGCATTACAGCACGTATACATAGCGGCTTTTATATATATGTATGTAAGTGTATGTGTGTATGTATGTATGTATGTATGTATGTATGTATGTATGTGTGTATGTATGTATGTGTGTATGTATGTATGCATGTGTGTATGTGTGTATGTATGTATGTGTGTATGTATGTATGTATGTATGTATATATGTATGTAAGTATGTATATATGTATGTATATATGTATGTATGTATATATGTATGTGTGTATGTATGTGTATATGTATGTATGTATGCATGTATGTATGTATGTATGTATGTATGTATGTATGTATGTATGTATGTATGTTTGTGTGTATGTATGTGTGTATTTGTGCATGTATGTATGTATGTATGTATGTATTTGTGTATTTGTGCATATATGTGTGCATTTGTGCATGTATGTATGTATGTATTTGTGTATGTATGTTTGTAGCACCTTTCAAAGATTTATCTCAAATAGGGGTCAGCCGGGTAGACATTTTCAACCGAGTACCGAATCTGAATATTTGGATATACTATTTGCCGGATCCGGGTACGAACCGAGTACCATTTGTTCCATATGAAAAGCTTCACATTTTCATGTAATCAAAAATATTCGAAATAAATTTCTGTACATGTAATGGGTGACTAATAGGCCTACATATTGAATTTTAGAAATAAATAATCAGCGAAATGGGCTTGACTTTCGTTGTGGACTTGGACTTTTCTTCTTCAAAATGAATATGCTAGATGAAGCTCAAAGCTGATATTATGAGCCTACAGATTCCGGCATATGAGGCAAACGAGCAAATATTTGTGTGTACAGTATTTGCCGAGGCGAATACTTCCGAATAGTGCCGAAAAACGGAATATTCGGCCGAGGCAAATGTCCGAGGCGATTTCCGGCTAACCCTAATCTCAAACAAAAGAATTCATCTCATCATCATTTTATTGATCCCAAATCAAGAATGATACATATCACAAGCATATAGAACCTTCCGGGATACAAAGGCATACCCAAAGGGACAGAAGTATATTACAGGGTCACCTAATAACTCTCTACACAGTGAGATGGCAATTTGACATAGCTAGGCCTAGGTATACAACGAATAGCCCTTAAGATTAATACAAAAATCAATGATAAAACAAAAAAACAAAACAGATAATCAGCTACAGCTGACTCCAATACCTTTTGTAGGGGGGCAAAATGACGTTTTTGCAAAAGCTATTCATGAATACAGAACACGTGACAACTTTTAAAATAAATAATGGTCCAGGACTTCACCTAAATGATTGTTTTTCGCATTGAAAGTCGTGTTGTGACTGTTGTAATAATCGTAATAATCAAACGATTTTATTTTTTTAAGAATGCGCAAAATCCAGCCCCCCCCCCCCATCCTATGACAATAAGATAAGGTAATCAATGAATAGTAGGTCTATAAGTTTAGTAAAACATGTTGAGGCAGAGCATAATGAACATGATAGGCATGTATCATCCCAATGCTTTTGGAAATTTTGGAAGATATATATGAAGTATAGGCCTATGGTCCTCCTAGTTTTCAATGTCTGTCGCTATAAATACCAATAAATTTACACGGGAATTCACTTGAGCAATATGCTGCTTGTCGATTTTAATATTTATATTCAGCTAGGTCTCGTAGATAATATATTTAAAAATATTATACGCGCTATGAATGACACGAGTGTCCATCATGAGTGTCATACTTAACACTGTCAATGACACGAGCATTAGGCCTATTCATTAGCATTTCATAAGCGTGGCTACAAATTCGACTCTTATCTTATAGGCCCATGCATGATGCTAGGAGGCTTTTCTCATATCAAACATTGTTATCAAGCGTTCATACTATCAAATAGTATTATCCAGCCTGTCAGTCATTGCTGTAATTATATTAGCTTAAATTTCCTATTCGCATATTGTTTACAAGCTGTATCTGCTCGGTAATATAATGCTACGACCTCATTCTGCTGCTTCGCTGCGTTCACTCCGATCTTCTGATCGTCTTGACCTCTTAGTTCCTCGTGTCAGGATTACTACGGCTCAATCCAGATCCTTTGCTTGCATAGGTCCCTCGCTTTGGAACCGACTTCCTCATCCTGTTATCTCTGGTAGGTTAGCGTTTCTTCTTCCTTATTGTCATCTTAAATCCTGCTTTTTCTCTCGGGGTCTCGCGCACTGGGAGCGCCTCTGAATGGTCCATGCTGCGAGAGGCGCTTTATAAATGCCCATATACAATACAACAGTGGTTCCCAAACCGTGGCCCGCAGGCCAAAAGTGGCCCGCCAATCCTTTGAATGTGGCCCGCGACAGTCACTCACAAATTTTGAAAAAAAATTAAATTACCTTGTTTTCTTGATTTTTTTTCTGAAAAACGTGTGTTTTATCTTGCATTGTTGTAAATTGGCACTGACAATATGCCAAAAACATGTTCCATTCGATGTCAGATGTTACCAAATGCTGCGCATGGGGAAACTTACGACGCTTTCGTCCACAATGAAAGCAACTGAGGACGGCTCCTCAGATCTCTGTGGCCCGCCATGATATTTTAAAAGTAAGACTTTGCCCTCCATCAAAAGAGCTTGGGAACCACTGCAATACAATACAATACAACACAATCGATTGCTTACCTGTAACGCTGAGAGAACGGGTTCGAAATATAATATTATTATAGTCTCCGGAATCAGTCGCTAAGGAATTACCGACTGACTTGATGAGTTAGCGACTGACTTAACGACTTAACCCCCCCCCCATGGTGACCGGACTTGGATCTCCTTTGGACTACTCTTTGGAAAAGCCTGTGATTTGACGCTGTGATTTGAATAGGCTGGTGCCCTGCGCTTGGCCTTCGAGCGGCGCTTTAGAAGTTTGGAGATTACGATTACGATAGCAGTCGATAGCTTTGCGATTGGTTTCGACTTGAGGGCTTAGCGGCGGCGGTCCGGGGGAATCATTCGAAATTCCCCGTTGGCGGTCACTGTGTGAGTACCTTGAGCACGTCCTTCACGCACAATTGCTGAAGACCATCGATGATCTGTCGTATGGTTTGATGTACAATGCGTGCACTTCTGAACTTTGGAAGGAGGGCAGATTAATAATAGTGCTATTGTGTTGGATCTATGCTATTCTCTTATCTGTAATCAAATTTTCGTGGCTCGGTTATCAAGATTTTATCTCCACTGCTATCAGGGAGGAAGATCAAAAACTTGCCGAGTGACGACGATATTAATAGCTTCATAAATCGTACTGTATACTCTGCTGGTGAAATACTGACACCCTAAATCCAGACTTTCCATAAGTTTTTTAATATAAACTCATTTGTCGATATTGTTATGTTAGCAATTCTGGCAGGTTTATCAGATGTCTGTACTGCAAAGTGCGATGAGCAATTGGTTAATAAAAAATATACTTACTTACTTCCGTAGAGTAATGGATAACACACTGGCGTGAAGAGCTGAAGGTACCAAGGTCGAACCCCGTAGACCTCCGTAAGGTTTTCAGCCTTCCACTCGCTAGGTGGCGGTGGTTAAATGAATAGTAGGCCATGTTGGCGCCGTGTACCTGCCGCTTTAATAGTTATATTCGACTCCTGTAAAACTGTTATCATGTGCTTCTACTGTATACATGTATGTAAGGCGCCCTGTGTGACTGCCGTTTCTACTACATGTATGTTCACTGTACAGCGCAGTGCGTTTGCAGGCGCTTAATTAAAGAACAGACTATTATTATTATCATTATTAGTAGTATTATTAAGTTCATTTTTTCCATTTACAGCAAGGCTTCGAGTGATAAGCATCAGATTTTGAGTCTTTCATGAAATGAAAGACAAAAATGCACAATTTTTGGTAAATTACAAATAATATATTTGTTATGAATGCTTTGGCACTTTACAAATTTGGCCCCAAGATGCTGCAAAGTTACATACCTGGCTAAATTACCCTGAAGAAAACTGGGATGCTTGTTCATTCACTCATTCATTGATTCAATCAATCAATCCATTGTCCATTCACTTACTGATTCGTTCACTCATTCATTCAGTCATTTATTCACTAATTCAGCATTTTATACAGTCATTTATTAATTTATTCGTGCTTTCAATCATGCAGCCATTCATTCGGTCATTTATGCAGTCATTAATTAATTCACTCATGCATTCATTCATTAAGCCATTCATGCATTCGGTAGTTTATGCAGTCATTTATTAATTCATTCATGCTTCATTCACTCAGCCATTCATTCAGTCATTAATTAATTCATTTGTGTGTTCATTCATTCAGCCATTCGGTCATTCATGCAGTCATTTAATAATGCATTCATGCTTTGTTCATTCAGTCTAATCATATAGCAAGCCATTTACTCAGAGGCAAAACAACAACTTAATCTTAAGAGAGTTGTTAGCAATTAAATTAATGGATGATTAAAGTAAAAACAACATAATAGACTTCACCTCTGAAAAACGAAAACACAGAAAAACTGAAGAAACAATAAGAGAGAAAGTTCAGCCCATGACTCTTAGTTTCCTTCAGGCACAAAAATGACAAGTAGGTCCACTGCGATTGGTGATGCACTATGAGTATTAACAATAGCATACTTAAAAACCTTTTAGTTTTATCCTTTCCTATTAACAGTCAATAACTTAAGTTTTGAGAAAAGTTACATTTTCCCATAGGAAGATGTGCAGGGAAAGATGATGCAAAAAATCAGCTGCATTGGTTAAAACAGATGAAATATCTCGTTAACAACACAGTTTCAACTTGGGGCTAATCGTTCATAAAACTGTGAACTCTGGCCAGCCACAGTACTTCATATCAGTTCTTATTCCCTAGACTTATCAATATTCAACGAGGTCATCTGGTTATCTTTGTCTGGTCATAGGCCAACCTAAATAACATAACGTTTTTTTATTGGTCCACTTCAATTTTACATGTTATTTATTTATATAATAACAGTAGTATCTTTTAAGCCCAAAAAAAGCAAAAAATAAACAGAACAGGACCATTTCGTCCAAATAAACCTGTGTAGTTAACATTTTGCACAGTAAGCTTAGTAACTAAGAGAGTTTAATCCAAACTCTACACAGCTGGTTTTTTGCCAAAGTCATGGCCCATACTAAAGTGTTGGGTATTTCCTTGGTTGTACATAGTAGTTATACAGAGATAAACTTGGAGTCAGATGGAGGGAATCGTTTGGACACAACTGGAGACTTAGAAGGGATGAAATCCCGCTAGGAAGGGTCCCCCAGGGCTGTAGTGGTAAAATTAGAGGTGAGTATACGCTACCGGTTAGTTTTCCGAAACAAATTAGAGGTGAGTATACGCTACAGTATTTTGTGAGTATACGCTACAGTATTTTAATGTAAATAAATATAAATATTTTCTGAGGTGAGTATACGGTCTCTAGAGGTAAGTATACGCTGTATACCTGCGTATACCCTCGACTAGAGCCCTGGGGTCCCCCTTATTGATATTAATACATGATTTGGCGGTAACGAAGGTAATTTCACAGTAATCCCAATCTGTACAAATGACAACTAGACAGAAGAGACCAACAAACGTTAGCTCACACTAGTCTACCTACTAAGTAATATCTGTGACTTCATCAGAATCAATATCGTTGTTCAGCTTTATCAGCTAATAACCAGCTTTTTAATTGGTGTCTGAAAATATTAATATTAAGATTGTCTTTTATATATGAAGGTATTAAGTTCCAATTCGTTATTATCCTCATAATCCTTTTAATGAGTGTTTTCAGTTTACCGAGTCTAGAGCTTTAATTGGGTGACCAAACTATATTGCAGTCATTTAAATAAGGGTATATCATAGCATAGTATAGAGTTTTTAATATATCGGGCAGTAATAGATAGGAAATTCTTTTTATTAAACCAATGTTCTTAGCAAAGAACTTTTTCGGTTGCTGGACCCTTACTTTTTGGAACTCTCCCTGTGTCTGTGCGCTCTACTCAGTCGCTTGTGTCATTTCGTTCTCAATTTAAAACGTACCTCTTTCAAATTGCACACATGTATCTAACATAGACTAGTCTCTGTTTTACGGACTGATCTTCTGGATATTGACCTGATTACGGCTTGGTTTTGGTGTGCCATTGGTTGATGCCTTCCGCAATATACATTGGTGCAACAGAAGTTACTAATTACAATTACAAAAAAACATTTTTAGTCAAGTTATGCTGTGCTATGTTGAAATCTATTTACCATGTAACTCGTAGCGTTTGCGACGACAGTTGACATTGTAACGCACCCGTAGGTAGCTACCTACTGATGACACTTGTCATAATTGCAAATTACGCAATACGCATAGATGTCATTTATGATTCTCTGCGAGGCATACCCAAATTGAACACTTACACACTCGTCTTCCTTCTATGCCCTATTGAAGACTTTTCTCTATGATCAGGCCTGGCCCGGCAGCGCCTCTGAGTAGAGCCCTTGAAGAGGCGCTATATAAATTGATTGATTGATTGATTGAACATAAGATTTCCAAAGTAAAAAATTTGAAAAACTATTGTAGTTACATCAATCCCAAGCACCAGACTTTACCAATTATTCAAGTGCAGTTATTCCAGTATCAGAGTCCTAAATTAAAATAAACAATGAGACAGTCACCGCATAAGGACCTTAACGAAGTCCTTCACACACAATCGCTCAGTGCCACCGATATTCTATTGTATGGCAGAATGTGTACTTCTGAAATCATAGGAAGGACGGTAATATAAAATAAATGTACAGTTGTGTATAAGTTTGACTGTTATCGGCAATTGAGTTTTTATTCTAGTTTTATCATTTTTCTATAGTGTCAATCGATCAATTCTCCTTGTAATTTAAAATGAACAATTTTTCTAGTTTTGTCATTTCTCTACAGCGTCAGTCGATTAACTTCTGTCGATTCTCCCTGTGGCGTCTCTGACCCGGACGTTAGATTGCCAAATCCGTCCATGAGTTGTTGCTGTGCCTCAAGCTCCTGCTGGCGAACAAGATCTTGCGCCTCACTCTGCATCCGCTCCAGTTTCTCCAGCGTCACGGACTTGAGTGGAATGAGTTTCGGTTTGCAGAGGATAACGCTCGGAAGATCCTCCTGATAGAGTTCCCCCTGTTTTGGTAGAACTTCTCTGATCTCCACACCGCTCATCGTTCAGAGTCGCCTGCTGAAAAAGTTTAAAATATATTCTTAAAAATAACTTTTGAGACAGACTAAGTTTAACATTCTATAAAGTTAACCTCTGAAATGTTAACATTGCATAAAGTTAACCTCATACAAAGTTAATATTAAATTAAAAAATTTAATCCAGAAACATGTCATTCCTGGAGAAAAAGACAGGGAATTAAGAGCAGAACCTTGCCTCGATATACCAGAGGGTTAATTCAAGTAATAATAATTAATTAAAATACAACTAATAATTAATTAGCAAATTAAATTACACAATTACAGAGTAATTACAATAAATAATATGTGTAATAATTTAAGGATTTATTAAGTGCCACATTCCAATGACAAAGCATCAGTCCGTGGCACTGAACAACTGTGAGTCAAGGACTTGCTCAAGGTCCCTTCAAAGAAACCGTCTCAGAGAAGGCTCGAACTCACACACTTTGCATTATGAGCACTCCAACCTACTTTTAACCAAGTGCTATCATCTCCATACATCCCTCGTTGCAGCCTACGATCATTGGGTATGGGTCTTTTGGTTAAGCCTAGATGTAGCACTGTCATGAGTTTTCGTGCATTCCATGTTGCAGCCCCCGGGAATGGACTAGACTACCAATGTCTCTTTGATGCTCAAACTCTTTCACTTTCTCGAAGAAAAGTCTCAAACCTACTATTTCTCAATCGCTTTCAAACATCTGGATACCTATCAGCTCTTCACCTAGCAACTGAGAAACCCCGCTTCCGATTCGTTCTGTGTTACCTCACGCATGTTAAAAATGTTAGTAGTAATAATAATTTTAATACAAGGCAAGTGCTCAAACGAATCCATTGGCCAACCCAGGTATTCCCAAACCCATCAGAGTTTTCGGACAAGCCGATTGGTTGCCCCCGAACATTTATCCTTGTCAATTGAAAATGGTCTTAACAACAAGGAACTGAGAGCAAGATCGTATGAAAGAAGAAATTTTGTGCCTAACTAAGAAATCCGCATCAAAGTAAAATCTGTGAATCCAATCTAATGACTTCTACAGAGCCGTTATCATAATGTACAAAGCGTCAATCGATGGTTGCTTCAGGTCGAACTGTAGTCAAAGTCCATAGACCATTAGTTCATTAGATCATGAGTCGTAGTCTATTAGTCAATCAGACCATTAGAGTCATAGTCCATTAGTCAATCAGACCATTACAGTCATAGTCCATCAGTCATTTAGACCATTAGAGTAATAGTCCATTAGTTAATTAGACCATTAGAGTCATAGTTCATTAGTCAATTAGACCATTAGAGTAATAGTCCATTAATTAATTAGACCACTAGCCATAGTCCATTCAACCATTAGTCCCTTAGAAGTAAAGTCAGTATGGGAAT
The DNA here is from genome assembly GCA_963556255.1 of Allolobophora icterica. NCBI lineage: Eukaryota > Metazoa > Annelida > Clitellata > Crassiclitellata > Lumbricidae > Allolobophora > Allolobophora icterica. The sequence continues at coordinate 65,391,446 of OY744608.1, forward strand.
TGTAGAAAAAAGACTGGGGGGGGGTTGAACATTTTATCCATATTTTACAAACTGATGTCAACGAAATTTGAAAGCTAGCAGCTTTGCAAGTCAGGCTTGAATCAAAATCAATTCCTTTGTTGAGAAAAGTCAAAAAGGCATACGTGACACACCATGTAATTAACTGAACTGGGGGTCCTAAGAAAGACTAGGGGGTTGAACCCCCCCAACCCACTGACAATTCCCACCCTGCTTAAAGTTGAATAGTCTGGCACCTGTGTCTCTGAACATATTATATCAAGATTTCCCATTAGAATGGTGTTTTATACATGGCCTGGTGTATTTCTATGTGTCACGTCACGTCATGTCATGTCACATCGCCGTCGTTGCCTTGCGATGGTAGTCTGCAGGAATGGTTTTCTAGCCCGTACTGTGTCCATTAGGCTGGTTCCTGATAGCCCAATCCATCCTATAATGTTGTCAATCCAAGATATTGTTCTTCTGCGGTTGCGACCTCCTTCTATGAGGCCCATCATCAGGCTGCCTTCAATGTTGTCCCTCGGCTGCCTCATGATGTGTTCGAAGCAACATAGCTTGCGGGTTTGGACGTGGTTCAGCAATTCGCTCTTGGTCCTCACCAGCACGTATACTTGTTCGATGGTCATCCTTTTTGTCCAATGAATTCTTAGTAACTTTCTGATGCACTTGTTCTTGAACGCCTGAATGCGTTTCTCTTCTTCTTTCCTTAGCGTCTAGGCCTCACATCCATTTGTTGCTGTCGAATATAACAATGCCCTCATCATCTGTAATTTGGTATTATTACGTATTGACTTGTTCTTCTATTGAAACAGACGCAATCTGGACCTATTGGAGATTCAAGTTTTTAGTTTTTCAACTAAAACACCTGTCACTAGAGTTCAATCACTGACTATTAACACTTTAACGATGAGCATTTGCTATAAGCAACTGGGAAAACAATGCAGCTCATTTTTAAAGCATTAAGCATCAAGTACAAGCATTTCTTGCTGCATTTAGTGTTCCATGGTACTTGCATCCCAACTCAACACTGGAACGCTTGGTAAAAAATTTTGGGAATTCGGTCAGTTTTGCATTTCACAACTTCCGGGAATCGGGTTTCGCGTAGACCCCACGAAAAATTGGGTTATCTGTATGACCCCATTGGATCTCGACTTGGAACAGATGGTAATCCTGGGTTTTAGCGTCCGAAATTATTTTAATTGAAACGTTATAAGACAATAAATATAAATACAATAAATAATCATTGTTCATCCAATTTCTAGTTGCAGTTATATTTTCATCGATCATCCACCTTCTAGTCTGAGCTATATTTTCATCAATATTCCAACTTCTAGTTTAAGTTTTACTATGAAATGTTTTCGTCGCTCATCCACGGCAATGATGTCGGCACTAAAACGATATATTTTCATCGCATTTCCAACTTCTAGTTTGAGTTTTATTATGTAATATTTTCATCGATGATCCAGCTTCTAGTTTCAGTAATATTTTAAGCAATCTTCCAACTTCTAGTTTGAAATGTGTTCATCGCTCATGCAATGTAAATAATTTCGGACGCTAAAACCCAGGATTACCGAACAGATTTTGGCCCAAACCACCTACCGATTTTTTAAAACTAAATGCTTGTAAATAAGCTGTTTTCCGTGACTCCGCTTTTTGGGCGCTGTAGAAGTCTCGAGTTTACGATTACGATTCAGTGCTTGCAAAACTTGGCATTGTAGTCGATCATCTGTGAAATAGTTTCTAACGCAAAACATAAGCCTTTCCTTAATTTACCCAAACCAACTGTTACTTCACCTGGAAAGAAGCGAAATTATGCTGATAAAACACGAGATATTGTTTGCAACCACAATTTTTCGAAGCAGTTTACAATCGCTATGGAGCCAAACCGGAAGTTTCTCGAGCAACACGTGGGTGTATCATGAAATATTAGAGCAACGTATATCGAACGATTACGGTAAAAAAATTTGATTTTGCGCCTGACACCGCGCGACAGCTGAAGACTTTTGTTTTACATGTGGAGTTTATTACATCAGAAAACTACACAAGGCACGAAATAATTTACCTTACACTTGAATATTTCTGATGAATCAATTACCTTTACGATTTCCTTATCCCTCACCTCTTCGAACTCTTCGGCGTTCTTACTGTGTTTTTCGTCCAATCCCTTACGGAAAGATATTTCTCTCATTATGCTTATTGTCTTAAAAGCTCTAGGGGGCCTACTACACGTCTCGACTATGACGCAAGGGCAGGGCTTTTGATGGCGATTCTGTGCTTTCAAATAACAAATAGATGATAAACATGTGCCTTCGCTAGAGGGCGCACGTGGTTGCGTAATTGTAGGTCGCATCGTACTGCATTCGCTAGATGAGGTAAGATAAGAATATTCTTTATTAAACCAATTGCTACTCGCATTTTGGTGTACAACACAAATCGCTGTGTAATGGCGTGACGACCATAATGGCTCCTTTGTGGACACCATCGTCGTCTAAATCGGTGCTGTAGAACATATTGGAGGGAGTAAATAGCGAGTTATATGATTACTCTTTTCTTATATGATTAAACACATGGTTACCTACTTTACATAAACGTGAAAGTTTGGCCATAGTATAAATAAATATAATAATACTGTGGTTTGGCTCTTAATTGTTCACACTAGCGAATGTTTCGAACTTAAACCGTTATGTAGCCTACCCGACAACTCAAAGTGTAGCAACTTGCCGATGCACCGAGGCGAACAAATTTGTAACATTTATTTAAGGTAGGCCAATGCATTTCCTACACAACATCGCAAATAAAACCCGAAAAGAGTGATCATATAACTTGCTGTTTACTCCCTCCAATATGTTGTACAGCACCGATTTAGACGACGATGGTCTCCACAAAGGACCCATTATGGTCGTCACGCCATTACACAGCTATTTGTGTTCGCTCTAGCGAATGCAGTACGATGCGACCTGCAATTACGCACCACGTTCGCCCTCTAGCGAATAGCGGAATATGCAGACTTAACGGCGCTGAAAAGCAATTCAGCGGCATTTAAGTTGTCGTCTGCTCGCGAAAGAGCAGACGATATCTGGCGATTACATCCAATTTTAGGACAGCGAATGCACGACGACGCCATTTTGAGCAGGAACGACTAAAGTGGCGATAATAGGACGTTTCCGGCTGGACGTAAAATGGCGTCGTCCGAAGAGAAAAGACATTTATAATCGGAGATTGCTCTGTTATGCGTTCGTGAGGTTTGTTAGAACAAACGCTCAAGAGTAAACCCATTGGGCAGCATGAAGGAAGACGTTGGCAACGATACATATGTGTCTCTCTGTGTCTCTGCTTTTGTCTGTTTCAGTCTCACACTTTCTGTCTCAGTCTGTATATGTATCTGCCTCCCCCTCTGTCTGTCTGTCTTTCTGTCTCGGTCTGTCTGTCTCTGTATCTGTATCTGTCTCTGTCTTTCTGTGTGTCTGTGTGTCTGTCTGTGTGTCTGTCTGTCTGTCTGTCTGTCTGTCTGTCTGTCTGTCTGTCTCTCTCTCTGTATCTGTCTCTCTGTCTGTGTCTGTCTGCCCGCCTGTCTCTCTTTCTGTCCGTTTGTTTATCTCTATCTGTCTGTTTCTTTCTGCCTGTTTCTTTCTTTCTGTCTGTCTTTCTGTCTGTCTGTCATTCTGTCCCTACATCTTCGTGTGTGTGTGTTTATACATAGGCCTATACATATATTCATTGTTTGTACTCGATGTGTGTATGTGATGATGATGTTAGCAGGGTATGCTGTGAAGTTGATTATTTAGATCATGTTTTCTCCTGCAAGCTTGGGCGATAATGACCTGTCCCTGTCTCTGTCTCTGTCTCTGTCTCTGTCTCTGTCTCTGTCTCTGTCTCTGTCTCTGTCTCTGTCTCCGTCTCCGTCTCCGTCTCCGTCTCCGTCTCTGTCTGTCTGTCTGTCTGTCTGTCTGTCTCTCTGTCTCTCTGTCTCTCTGTCTCTCCGTCTCTCTCCGCTGGTTCCTTGCTTCTGTCATGCGATATATATACGCTGGTTTTGTTTTCTTTGATCCATCATCAGACCACTCGTGTTTGACAGCGCATAAACAGATCTCCCTAAGTCAAAAGACATCCAGCCGAGGAGACAGACATACAGACACACAGACAGACACACAGGCAGACACAGACACACAGATAGGCGGAGAAAGAGACAAGCATCCAAGCAGCCAGTGAACGGTAGCCCTTTATGAAGGAAGCGACAGACCACACAGGAATATAGGAACCACAAAAGGTTATATTATACACCAAACGAAACGAAGCAGAGACAATTAATCTTCAACTATTTATATATCGCCTTTTCGATATATCTCCGGTGAAGTGCACTACGTGATCTTATAGGCGTCAGTATATATATATATATATATATATATATATATATATATATATATATATATATATATATATATGTGTGTGTGTGTGTGTGTGTGTGTATTTGTAAATACTATATATGATATAGTATATGTATATGTACATGTATGTCTTTGGTGTGAGATATATGTATCATCATTGATTTCTTCGTCGTCGTCATCATCATTTTCGTCGTCATCATCGTCATCATATTGCATACACAGATATCGGTGTAAGTCTGCGTATATACAGGTCCCTCTTCCGATAGCAGACGAAGGAGCCACCATGCGACAAGAACCATGAAAACGGTTGCGCAAGAGTTAATAGGCTCTAAAACTCATTGACAGTTAATAAATAAGGTATAAGACGCCCTTAATTTCGCCCTTCTGTTCCATACCACCACAGTACACAACACGCACACACATGTGCAAAATTCATATATGCATATGCACGTACACATACATATGCAGGCACATATACAACATCATATACCAAAGACATACATATACATGTACATGGATGTAAAGTACATGTACGCATACTACTATACAAAATACCAAATACAATTACAATTACAATATATATACATATATATATATACTAACAAATATATATATATATACTATGTACCAAATACGCCGATCAAGGACACATACACACATATACGTACACACACATACACACATACACACACATACATACATGTACATTGTACAGGCATACAGATATACACGTATATATATATATATAAATTATATATATGTATATATATATATATATAATTATATGCTGATCTGATCCTCCATGCATACGCCGCACACAAAAGCTCCGTGTAATGGCATTTATATATAAAGATGTAAGAGGACCTCTGGTGGTGGCTCTTGATATTGACTGCAGAGAGCGCCGCCTGGTGTACGTTTTCGCCGACGCCTTCGCAGCGTCTTGTTGATACAAATCGTCATCGCTTGCATCGAAACCGAGTCGGGATCGACTCACACCGCGTGGCCCGGTGTTAATTCGGTGCTATACCGGTGTTGCATGTCACTCCCCCTCCCGCTGCCCTCTTCCCCGTCCCGCTCCCTGTTCAGGGGAATCGTTTATGCAAAGGGCTCGGATTACGAACGGGGCAACACGTTTCAAAGACGACTCCCCAGATCTTTGAGAGTAGGGAAAGAGTGGGTAAGTCACACCGGCGCCACGTTTTCGGACGCATTAAACAGATATATACATTATAGTCTTTGCTGATCTGATCCTCCATACGCCCCATCTAATACAAGATATAATATGTTAGGTGGGACCCTTCTAATATATTGATATATACGTTCATAGATATTCACAAACACATATATTACAGGGTATTCAGAAAAAAATTAGATGAAGATAAAGTGCAATAACGAAGTATACTTTAAAAATAAGTAACCCGAGATAAATTATTATACTGACGTGCAGCCCTAAAGTTTTTAATACGTTTGAAACATTTCATAGCAGAGGAGTTACAAGATTCTATTTACAATCATAATTTATAATGCAATACAATGAAATACAACATACAATGCAACTCGAATTTGACAATGCCTTCTTGCAAAGTTCAGGTGTGCAAACTGAAGCAGAGGAAACCGGTATATAAGAACCATAAACAAATCGGGAGATGTATGGTGAAGGAAAGTCTTTGACTACAGCGTAAATATATGTAAAATATCTATAGTATAGCCAAGTCAAATTAATTATTAAATTATTCATTTGAGTTCTAAGTTTATGTTCAAAACGCCCGCAACGCCATTAGGCTATATCGCAACGCCAATATAATCATGTTGTCAAACGGCAACATGATAATTATTATCTGAGAGCTATTAATTATTATCGGTTAGAAAAAGTAATAATTTCAAAGGAACAGTTCAAAAATTTAAAATAGTTATTGATAGTAAGTAAAAAAGAAACGTGTTAGTTCAGTGCTGTTTAAATTTATTAAATTTTCATAGTTCAGTTAAAAATTCAGAAATCTTTTTCAAGTTATTCGAGTTTTCGATATTGGTTCCTTTTTTCTGGACACGATGTATACACACACACATACACACACATATATACATAATTATATACATATATTATATCAGATTATGTTTTAATATTTACGGCTTCGTGTGTATCAAGACGCCTTGCATGTCCAAAGAACTGCTGAATACTTACTTTGATATCCGATATAGATGATAGAAATGCTAAGAGGCTCTTTAAACGTGCAACACGAATCCTCAGATGAATAGATTCCGACACACATTATGTCAATACTCACGTTAACATGTAGACGATGTCGTAGACTGTTTTCAGAAAGTATAAGTATCGAAAAGTATACCTACGTAGAAGAACATCGTGTTAGAGACACGGTATGGTGATAAATGCAATGTTTTGTGTATGCCATGTATGGTTACTATTGAAGATCTCAATTCAGTTATTTCAGTCGGTCAGTCAGAGAGTCAGTCAGAGAATCCGTCAGTCAGTCAGTCAGAGTCAGTCAGTCAGTCAGTCAGTCAGTCAGTCAGTCAGTCAGTCAGTCAGTCAGTCAGTCAGTCAGTCAGTCAGTCAGTCAGTCAGTCAGTCAGTCAGTCAGTCAGTCAGTCAGTCAGAGAGTCAGTCAGAGAGTCAGTCAGTCAGTCAGTCAGAGTCAGTCAGTCAGTCAGTCAGTCAGTCAGTCAGTCAGTCAGTCAGTCAGTCAGTCAGTCAGTCAGTCAGTCAGTCAGAGAGTCAGTCATAGAGTCAGTCAATCAGTCAGTCAGTGTCAGTCAGTCAGTCAGTCAGTCAGTCAGAGAGTCAGTCAGAGAGTCAGTCAGTCAGTCAGTCAAAGTCAGTCAGTCAGTCAGTCAGTCAGTCAGTCAGTCAGTCAGTCAGTCAGTCAGTCAGTCAGTCAGTCAGTCAGTCAGTCAGTCAGTCAGTCAGTCAGTCAGAGAGTCAGTCAGAGAGTCAGTCAGTCAAAGTCAGTCAGTCAGTCAGTCAGTCAGTCAGTCAGTCAGTCAGTCAGTCAGTCAGTCAGTCAGTCAGTCAGTCAGTCAGTCAGTCAGTCAGTCAGTCAGTCAGTCAGTCAGAGAGTCAGTCAGAGAGTCAGTCAGTCAGTCAGTCAGAGTCAGTCAGTCAGTCAGTCAGTCAGTCAGTCAGTCAGTCAGTCAGTCAGTCAGTCAGTCAGTCAGTCAGTCAGTCAGTCAGTCAGTCAGTCAGTCAGAGTCAGTCAGTCAGTCAGTCAGTCAGAGTCAGTCAGTCAGCCAGAGAGTCAGTCAGTCAGTCAGTCAGTCAGTCAGTCAGAGTCAGTCAGTCAGTCAGTCATCCAGAGAGTCAGTCAGTCAGTCAGTCAGTCAGTCAGTCAGTCAGAGAGTCAGTCAGTCAGTCAGTCAATCAGTCAGTCAGTCAGTCAGTCAGTCAGTCAGTCAGTCGGTCGGTCGGTCAGTCAGTCAGTCAGTCAGTCAGCCAGTCAGTCAGTCACTCAATCAGTCAATCAATCAATCAATCAATCAAGCAATCATGAATATACCGAGATCGGAATCCCGGACAAGGGGCGAAAGGAAGGCGCATTATATTGCCACTGTGCAATGTGTGCATGCAACCCTGGGTAGATTCAGAATACTGCATACGCCTCCAAACACTAAGAAGATTCCGAGGCCGACCGAAAGCGATATGCGATGGAATCTATCGAGGTGTTAATAACATTGATCTCAAATGACACCTATGCACAAAGACGTCGGTCGGCGACACAATCGTCAAACGCGAAAAACGCAACAAAAACATAATTTATTTTCATTTAAATTCACATCCAAAAGCATATGTATACGGCTGTCGGCGGCACAAATAAGTCATAATAAGCTGTCTCGAATATATAACATAACATAACATAACATAACATAAGTCTTTATTGTATCTCATCAAGCAAAGAGTACAAAAGATGGAACAAAAAAACAAAAAATTAGTCATCATACAGTCGATATCAGCTACATTCACATTGTTTCGATTGACATGTATAAGTTGGATGGGATACAACAGGGAGATCCAAAAGGGATGGTATCCCGCTAGGTAGGGCCCCCCGGTGGCATCATTATAGATAGAACAAGACGAACATGACATATAATCAATCATTACGCTAACTAAACTATTTAGTCTTAACTAGATAAGATAGCATAATCAGCAGGAAACGAAACTATGATGGAAACAAAGAAGGAAGAAAAAAGAAGAGAGGAGGGGGTGACCTGGGCGATCCAAATATTTGTATTGGTTAAATCATCAGATGTGTTCGTAGAGACCTTTTAAAAGATGCTAGAGATGGAAGACTGCGCAGATTGCAGGGTAATTTGTTCCAGATAACAGGGCCCATGAACTTGATTGAGTGCCTCCTGTAGTTAGTGCGGATGCTTATTGATCGAAGAGTGTCCTTGATCCTGGTATTATGACTATGCACATCCTTGGTGAAAGTAAAGTAGTTGGTGAAGTCTATCGGATGGGAACCATGAACGAATCGAAACATAAACATCCCAATTTGGAATTGTTTTATCTGGTCAATATTTAATATTCTCAAATGTTGATACAAGTGCAAGGTGGGGGTATTAAACTTGCTCTTGGTAATAATTCGTATAGCCCTCTTTTGAAGTTTCACCAATCTGCACAGTCTAGTGGGGTAGGTTGAAGCCCAGCACAGGTTACAGTATTCCAGGTATGGATGAATCAGTATGTAATATAAGTTAGTTAGTATGTGAGATGGAAGCAGGTAAGAGACCTTGCTCATGACCCCGATGTTTTTAGCAATCTTAGTTCCAATATTATTAATGTGGACATTCCAAGTAAGGTGTTCATCTATGTAAACACCTAAAAATTTTGCTGATTTGACTTGTGGCAACACTGAGTTGTCAATGAGCAGTGAGTAATTCAGGTTAATAATTCAGGTTAATACATATATATATATATACGCACGAGACGTAGATATACATATAGATATATATTTATAGAGCGCCTTTCCAGACAGTCTCAAACGCACTGAAACGCGGCTGACAGAAATTAAACAGATGCATCTTGAGTTAGCTGCAGAAATGTTCAACTCGTTGCCGTTGTATCCGTGATAGAGATATAAACATATCTATTTACAATATACAATTACACAGACGCGTATATGAGTATATATATATATGTATATATATATATATATGCACACAAAGCAGCATATAAATCTATAATTATATATGAGTTGTTTGTGTTGTCGCTTCGGGATATGAATTTCAATGAAAACAAATTACGTTTTTCTTGCGTTTTGCGCATCAGACAATTGTGCCGCCGACAGCCGTACGCACACACGCATGCAAGGATACACGGGATAGCCATACAAAACCCCGCGGAGGGTGTATAAACCACTAAGTTTAACTAATAATTAGGTGTATCTCATTGGCGTGGCATGCGAAGACTCCGTCGGCCGCCGGCCTGGCTCGGATAAACACTGCCATTCTTCAGTCAGTCCTGCCGCCGACTTTTCGCCTTCTTCTCCATTTCCTTTGGCTGTGTTTTCGCGCGCCGTGTCGTCCAAAATGTCCAAACGACGGTCACGACTCGAGCCCTTTGATGTGCGCCAAAGAAAAACAAGCCGAATATCTATCGCGCTCGGACTGTTTGTGTGCGTAACGCACCGGGGGTGAACCGTTCGTAAGTGTAGGGCACGCTTGCCCGTGGGACGATCCATTGTAACGTTCGCAGCAGTTTCGGACATGGTTGTAACAAATATATCTGGGCGTACTCGACGTTACCGGTACAATGCGCCGCTGACAAATCCCGGCTTAGCATCAAAGGCCTGTTGTAATTGGTTCGTTATTACGTCGCTCTTTGATAATACCGCCGGCGCTGTGGAGAGGTGCGCTGCGTGCGTGCGCTTATGAAAACTTGAAGAAACTCTGGTTCAGTGGAGAGGATTGTCATTTCGGAATGCGGTATCGGTTGTCAAAGGAGAGCGTCGATTGATGATTTGTGGACTACGGAAAAGGCGCTAGAGAAGTTCCCGGGTTGGCCTTCCTTAGATGGTACCACCATGCACCATCCACTACACTTCATTGACGCTGTAATTATGTGTGTGTGTGTGTGTGTGTGTGTGTGTGTGTGTGTGTGTGTGTGTGTGTGTGTGTGTGTGTGTGTGTGTGTGTGTGTGTGTGTGTGTGTGTGTGTGTGTGTGTGTGTGTGTGTGTGTGTGTGTGTGTGTGTGTGTGTGTGTGTGTGTGTGTGTGTGTGTGTGTGTGTGTGTGTGTGTGTGTGTGTAGTCTATAGGCTTAACTTCTATAGCACCGATATACAGCGACAGAGAGGAAGAAAGAGACACTACATCGGCAGACACACAGACAAAGACAGATATAAACACAGACACAGGCAGAGACAGACAGACAAACAGAGAGACAGACATATCCAAACACATACAGATAGACAGACAGACAGATAGACAGACTGATAGACAGACAGATAGAGAGACAGATAGACAGACAGATGGACAGACAGATATGCACACAGACATGCAAAAAAGACAGACAGACAGAAGAACAGACAGACAGACAGATAGACGTACAGAAAGCTAGAGAGACAGACAGACAGAAAGACAGACAGACAGACAGACAGACAGACAGACAGACAGACAGACAGACAGACAGACAGACAGATAGATAGATAGATAGATAGATAGATAGATAGAGATAGACAGACAGACAGACAGACAGACAGATAGATACACAGACAGATAGATAGACAGACAAATAGATAGACAGACAGATAGATAGACAGACAGACAGATAGATAGACAGACAGATAGATAGAGAGAGAAATAGATAGACATACAGACAGACAGACAGATAGATAGATAGATAGATAGATAGATAGACAGACAGACAGACAGACAGACAGACAGACAGACAGACAGACAGACAGACAGACAGACAGACAGACAGATAGATAGATAGGCATACAGATAGATAGATAGACAGACAAATAGATAGACAGACAGACAGATAGGCTGCACAGACGGACATTCCGTTGAACATTAACACGTGTTTTTAGTTAGAATCTGAACAGCATATAATAAGCTCTGTAGTCCTTCTGCTGATGTTGTTGTGTTTTGTCAATCCTAATTCAGTTGAATTTAGATTAATCTAATTTAAACTTATCTAATCTTTTGCAAGACTTTACAGCACTCGGCCTGTTCAACACGCGATAGCATTCGCCTTATCTACACCATTTACAACTTGGTACAGGCCAAAGGGTGTGTTCCATGGCTGTCCGACCCGAATATGTTCGGGTGTATCTCGAGCATATATTCTGGGTGTCCCAGGATACACACGTTCGCCTCATTGAAAGATAATTGTAATTTAATGAAACAGTGTTGTAAATACAATGAGAGTGTGTACGGGTGTACTGAGAACTGACAAGCAGGGCACCCTATGCAGTTTTTCCTAACCGGGTGCCCGTGAACCCGCACTATGTGTATCATGGGTACCGCGGCTGGGTGGCAGAATTGGTCAAGAAATGCTAAAAGCTACTGATCAATGATCATCACTACTGACAAAGGTCTAAAACTATTTTTTGCACTTAGAAGGAGTATAGAAATAGCCGAAACACTACCATTACAAGCAATGCTGCTCGTCGTTAAAATAAAGAACTAACAGGAAGAAAAAACAAATGACATTAAGGCCAGTTGCCGTTGACTGAATAGTTTTTATTAAGGGTGCTTTGCTCTGAAAAATGCTGGGAACCAATGCTTGAACGACAGCTTTCTGGGCCGTTAACGGCGACCCTGCCTTATCTGTTACATAGACTTTGATAGTATCGTAAAGTTCCATAGTCGGTTGAAGTGTTCTCCTCGGGGTGTATTAGAGGCTGACAAGCAAGACACCCTGTAATGAGGGAACTGCATTGATAGAGTCCTCCATAACACTGTCGAGTCAAAGGCATCGCTCGGATAACTGTGTATACTGAGACTTTCTGACGATCCAACTTCCTTGCTCCCTCTTCACTTCGTCGACAGCTTTCTGGTTCAGGTCAAAGTTCACCTTCTGAATATCCGCATTAGACTTGATTCTTAAAAGGGTCAGGTCAAGCCGGGACGGGGCGGGTCAAATGAGACAGGACTCGATTCAGACCAAGGTATGGTCTGTAGGATGAGGCCAGAGTAGGCTTGGGTAAAGTATGGCAAGGTGGGGTGGGAAATGGGAGTTTAGATAAATAGATCAAAATTAACTAAAGTGTGTACGATTAGTTGGAGTATTTTTGCAATCACATCAGAGCACTGTTTGTCTGTCTATCTCTCTGTCTGCCTTCCTGTCTATCTGTTGATCTGTGTGTCCGTCTGTGTGTCTGTGTGTATGTCTGCGTGTCTGTGTGTGTACGTGTGTATGTCTGCGTGTCTGTGTGTATGTCTGTGTGTAAGTCTGTGTGTTGGTCTGTCTGTCTGTCTGTCTGTCTGTCTGTCTGTCTGTCTGTCTGTCTGTCCGTCCTTCCGTCCGTTTGTGTGTGTGTGTGTGTTTATGTATGTGTGTGTGTGTGTGTGTGTTTATGTATGTGTGTGTGTATCAATCTATAGAACTAGCTATATAGCTAAAGCTGGAAGACGGACAGACACACAAACACACAAACACAGAGAGACAGCCACACAAATACAAACACAGAGAGACAGAGAGACACACAGATAGATGATAGATACACAGATACACAGAGATAAGCGGACAGACGCAGGTACAGGGAGAGAGAATGATACAGAGAGGTCCCGAATTAGATTGACAAGAGCGACGGAGGAGGAGGAGAAGGAGAAGGAGAAGGAGGATGAGGCGGGTAAGGAAAAGGAGGAGGACAAGGAGGCGAAGGAGGATGGGCAGCGTTGCGGCGTGGGGCGGTGGGAAGGGCGGTCGGCCGGACCCAGTCTGTCAGACCGTCTAAACAGAGAAGATTAATGGCACTTTGAAAGCGATCGGTCTCTTGTCTCAGACACGGAATACGGAGACGCTTATTAAAAAGATAAACAACGAACCCCGTGGAGGAACATCCACCCCCTTCCCCGCCCAACACACAACCCCCCTCCCACCAACCCTCGTATACCTGTGTCCTCCTCCTACTAATGCCGACGTACGGACCGTAAACATACGGCGCACAGGTACTACGCGGTGGAGGGAAGGATACGCGCAGGCAGACATAGAGGGAGACATTTGGAAGGAGGGTTGAGTGGGAAGACGCATCGTTTTACGGACCGAAGTATGTGCGGTTTGGCACTTTGGGAAGAAGAGGAGAAGGAGGAGGAGGAGGAGGAGGAAGAAGAGGAGAAGGAAGAAGAAGAGGAGGAGAAAGAAGAAGAGGAGGAGGACTAAAAGAAGGAGGAGGAAGAGGAGGACGAGGGGAGGACTAGGAAGAGGACGAGGAGAAGAAGGAGGAGGAGGAGGAGGAGGAGGAGGAGAAGGGGGAAGACGAGGAGAAGGAAGACGAGGAGGAGGGGGAACAATAGGAGGACGAGGAGAAGGATGACGAGGAGGAGGAGGAGGAGGAGAAGGAGTTGAAGAAGAAGGACGAGGAGAAGGAGGACGAAGAGGTACTTTTACATGGAGAGTGAAAGGAACAGAGCAGAAAGCAAGCGGACGAAGAGAGGCATATATAGATGGAGATATATATAGGATAGGATAGGTAGGTAGGTAGGTAGATTGATGGATGGACGGAAAGACTGATGGATGAATGGTAGAATGGATGGATGGATAGATAGATAGGTAAGTAGAACATACTTACTTACTTACTTAGATAGGTGAATAGATTGAGATTAACAGAGAGACAATCAGCCAGCCAAAAGACAGACATATACAGAGGCAGAAACTACAGACTGGCAGAGGGATATACGAAGAGAAATACAGAAAGACAGACGAAGACTATAAAGGAAAGCAGAAAATGACCTATATAGAGAAAGAGAAAGAGAAAGAGAGACAGAGAGAGAGACATAGACAGAGATAAAGATACAGACAGCGAGAAGAGACAGACAGACAGACAGACAGACAGAGATACAGACACAGAGCCAGATAGACATACCCATAGTTGAGACGGTGAACTAGATCGTCTGCATGTGCTGCCAGTGCATTTATCGTCCCGTCGACGTAACCTGCTAAGGTGTTGATTCCCTCTTGACCTGACTTCTCAACGCAATCCAGACGACAATGATTTATAAACTCTGTCTCAGGACCAGTCGCATCCATCACCACCAGTCCAAATGGAAACACGACCTCGGCAACTCCGGTCGCTTTCATGACCCAAGTCAAATGGGACACGGTATGGGGGGAGATAGATGAATGGTAGATCTTGATAAG